>ML806250.1:135388-182958 GCA_009831015.1 Picea engelmannii | reverse complement strand
CTATGAGTCTCGACCCCGTAGTGTCATTATTACTCTGGGGGGTCATCTCTACAGGATACCAGAGGTAGTTCCAACTACTGCCCCACCTAAATAGTGCCACAAGGTAGTATCTCATACTACAAAATTTATCTTCTCCACAATCTGTTCAAAGGGTGAACAGAAGAATACTGCAACCACCACAGCTTCGGCCCAAGCACCTTCTAGCCAACAGAAGCAGGTCGACAAGGTTGCAAAAAAGCACGAAGATTCCTTCTGCACACAGTCATATAAAATAGCCAAACTGGTTAAAAAGGTCCAAACCTTCCAGCCAAAGGTTCTTGATAGCCTTCAACAAGCTAAGCAATGCCACATCTCCAGCAAGGCAAGCAGATCACCAAGATTCAGATTCAGCAATCGATTTCCCCTCTCCCCCGGGAACTCAATGCAATGGAGACCATTGCTTCCTAAGGAGGGAGGATTGATCCAGGTGGATATCGGTGGCCAACCACCTTTTCCAAATGGCTCAAAACGTCTTTCTGGCAATTTTGGCAATTTACTATTTTTAGCAGGTTTTAACTTCCGGGGCCATTTTGAGGGCTTAAATGAAGGTTTTTCAAGATCTAGGTTATAAATTATAGCCAAAGGCATGATTGATCCCCCAAAATGAATCTCCTCGACGATACCTTTCCAACAAGCTATCACACGCCTAAAACGGAGATCATATGCAAAAGTTACAACCCCAGGAAGTTGATGCACCAACTTACCCAAATGGGGCCCACATGACTTTTGGCGCTTCATCTCCTAGGGTTAGGTTTTTGGATGTCTAGGACTTTTGGCATTCCTATTTATTGTAAAAGGGCCTTCAGAGCCTCATTGTAACCATCTTCTTGCGAATACGAGTAGCCGTCACATCTCTTCTAAGAGATAAGCTGCCACCATTCTAGCGAGTCTTTCACTCTGTATTTTTATAGTCTCTGTACATTTCTTTGATTAATAGAAATGGTGTATTACTGTATATCTGTGTTTATGGTTGCATCTCTGATACATTTCTGTTATATTATTGAACATATTCAATATCTCTGTGCATTTCTTTATTATATCTCCGCTCTCATTTCGTGCCAAAAATAATCCAGATCAACGTCCTGGCTCACTACAGCCTGCGTATGTACGCGTCCAGTGTATACAACAGCCTGCGTATACCTTCTAAGATGTTAGGGTTTATCCTTCAATATCAACTTAGATCATCTGCAATCAATATATCATTCTCTTCTGTCTCTGATTGTCCAATCTTCCCACCAGCTAGTCACAACACATCCAAGCTTTCCAATAGCTTGTTCATGCTCCACAACAAATCAATATGAATGCTATCTCAATCATGTATAAACAACTAGTATACCACAAAAATCATGTCACCACTGAATCAAAAGAGTACTTCTCACTCCATCAACGAATCAACCAAACTGAACCACATCATAGAAGCCATACCAAGAACGTCCTAAGAATTCACAACACATCAAACAATAGTACCCATCAAGACAATAATGTAACTACACTAGTGTCTCAGTGATAGATCTGAGGCCATAGAATGCAGATCTAGAACCTGCCTCATCATCCAAGATCTTGGATCCAACTCAAACAAAAGTCTTCATCACTCCATCCACTATACGTGACATGTCCTCATACAACCTGTGTGTGTACATGCCCCGACCCATTACAACCCGCGTACACCTCAGAAACTAGGGTTTCTGAAGCTCCGAGACTTTTTCTGTCAAGATCTCTGACATTGCCAAAACTTTGATGCATTCATGAAATCCTCCTCATGCTCTCTTTCTCATAATAGATCTTTAATCATGCTCAAGAGATCCATACCAAAGATGCTCTCACAAGAATCTCTTCATCAATACTCCAAAATATATTCTCACAAAAATCTCTCCATTGATCCACCAAAAAGGATGATTTGCAAGAGTCCATAGCTATCTTATTTATACTTTCATCCTCTAGGTCACTTAACCCATTTCTAGGTCACTTAACCTATTTCTAAGTCACTTAACCTAATTTCCTTATTTTAGGGTTAACTGCTTTCTATAAATAGAAAGTTCTCCAATACTTTATCATTTAAATATTCCTTCTTGATTTTTTCACCTCTCTTTATTATTTAAATAATCCACCTTGACTTTTTCACTTTTCTTTATCATTTAAATAATGATTTCTTCTTTTAGGTCACTTTGTCTTCTTTGATCTTGGGGGCTTCAAGCCTTCATATGTGGGTCATCCAACTTCGTAAAGCCATAACTCTCAAACCGTGAGGATTTATGTGACATTCCACATACCATCATAAATGGAATGACAAGAACTATTCATATAGGATAGTTTCACCAACAAATTAATTGATCTTCATCTCATTATTCCACATACAAGCATAGGTCCTCCCAACCACAACTCAACCATAAAGCATCTTCCCATGAGGGCTTTCACCATAAGAGGACCACTTTGGAGTTCATCCATTTGTGCACCTTATCAATCATGATAAGACTATAATGATTCATCTATGCATCAATTCACCACTACATAATATACATCAACTATGCATCATGTATCAATGACAACTCATTGATCCATCATCATCGATTGGTTTCCATTTGACATCTATCATTCTCATAAAATAAAATACATATACATTGTTCATCAATCATCAATCAACCAAGACTATCAATCAATCCATCACTTGACATCAATCATCAAACCATTTGCATCAATGACAACATGATCCAACAACTTTAATCAACCAATATATCCAATTTCATGTTTCCAGAATTCACAATGAAGTCACATGATCACTACAATCAGGCATGTCATTTAAATGTAATGACATTCATTAAACATATATAGGCAATAACCAAAATAATCAAGACCAAATTGCCACGCCCAAATTGATATCTAAATATATAACCAACAACCACTATTTAGACACAAGCTATGCATAGGGTCATTCGCCCAGTTAATGTAATTCTGCCATTGTAAATTAAAAAAACAATTGAATGTGACTAAAAAACTAGGCCATCTCTCCAAAACATTGAGATCTCGACAAAACTCCCTTCTTAACAAATGGTCGATTGTAACAATTAAACATGATTAAAACCCTGTGAGAGAAAAAACTATCCTTATTGTGCATAGTGCACAGTCACTAAATCATTACGATGCAATATAACAAAATCAAACGCATAGTCCCAGTAATAACTCAATCCATCATGATGAGTCATTAATAACATGGTATTACTTCATTTTAATCTGACCGTAACCAACTATGTTGTGCCACCTCAGGATTATACAATCAAACAATCATAAGGATACAGTGGGTATGCAGTCGTCCGGTTCCATAATTATTTGGCCCCAAGGAAAAACACAGTTACCATGACCATTATTTCTATGTGCGAAACATACACATAATGCGATAGGCGTGAGAAAAATCAAGCATTTGTAACCAATGCCAGCTAAATATCCAAAGAATCCTTAGTGCAAAAAAACCTAGTGACTGTGTAATTTGAGTTGCCAATAACAATGCAAGATTTTTCATTATTATCACCAAAGTAGTAACTAAATTCCAACCAACACGACTTTCGTATGACCGACTAGGTGAGTCTACACAAAGTAATTGACCATACATCCAATCTACAATAATCCATAACAAACTTGACAGGCCTGACAGTCTTCTTCGTGAAACTCCAGACTGGAGGGTTAAGGGTTTGCCTGGTAGCCATCACAAGGGGAACATAGCCAACTCCTCGTAATGGTGAAAACTTTGAGGCCAAAGGTCTACACAGAAAGAAAGCTAAGATTTGCTTATGGACAAGAAACAATTCCATGACGGGGGCCACAATAGGAGGTGAGGCTTTAATCTTGGCGTGGCAATGTTATTTAACGCACACAGGGTATAACCCTCATGCCCCCCCTAAATCCAAAAAATACCACACAGAGGTGAAGACAGGGCCAAGTAAGAGTAAGAAAACCCACATTGTGACCTCCAGTGGGAAAATCAACCAAGTGCCCAAACGTACGATGCATGGTGGCATGAACACTTCAGTCATTAAACCCCATAAAATCCCGCAAACTAGATACAACGATGCAAAAGCATGAATATATCCACCAAGACCAACAAGGATACTCTAATAAAATCAATAGGGATAACAAAGAACTCTTATGACCACTAACGCTCAGGATAATCGGTAATTCTATGACTTCAACATCATTTCAAAGAGAATCATCAATGTTTCATTCACAATCACCATTTTACATAGTTTACAAACTTAAGGAAGACAACAACCAATACACCCAAGACAACATCCATTTCATACCAGAGTAGTCTCATGAAGGCCCAAAAAAATAACATACCTGTCATCAAACACCTTAAAGCGTGAGTAGGCTGAGCGGTTTCTCCCCACTAAGGAATTAGATCATAACACTAGCATCAATGTTCGAGCAATAACCTAACTAGGGTGGTGTTCAATGGCAAGAGTAAGGTGATGTGCAGTAATTTCACATCACTTCCATACTTCAATGTTCATTCAATTCTTAGTACGTCCCAACTACTTAATCAAGCAATCATCCACTTTGAACCATGCGTTGAGACCAACAATCATTAATTTCCAAGAGCGCTACTCATATCACATATTACCATCTCCACTATACAAAAAATACATGTCAACTATGTTTTATACAACCTCAATAAATCGCGTGGCTATCATATGTTAGCTAGGATTGCCACAACATTTCCAATGCATATAGCGTGTTAGCATAGGATAGTTTCTTCCTTTAATTTCCTTTCATTTGTTGTTACTTAACATATGTCTATTGCAGGTGTCACAAGTAGTATGTCTAAGAACAGACAACAATGATAACTATGAAAACTTCGGTATAGAACTTGAGCTTGGAACAATAAGGGAACCATGTATAATATGCCTGATCCATTATCCAATAAAACAAGATATCGTCAACCATGTAGACAATGTCAACATAATCATAACATCAAATAAGCACCAAATTTGATCTCCAATCTACAAGGGGGTCCCACCTACTAGTATTACTTAGCTTTTATAATAATAGGCTTAGCAACACTTTGCGGGCAAAACTTAGTGACAAATTTTTAATCGTCAACAAACTGGTGACTCCACAGGAAAATTTGTTTTCAACATATTTAGAACTCAGAACTCACGGTTTCACAAACCAGAACAACGGGTCTAGGAAAATATATCCAGGAAGATTATGCAACAGGGGGGATTGAGCAGATTTAATGGAAAGATGACTGGGAATTTGGGAATAAATCATGAAAAATGTTAAATATGAGGGGTTTTATCAGTGTATGCATAATCCATCGACAAGAATCTTCTCTTTAACTTGTAAGGAGGAAAATTTCTAGATTTTCTCTTAAAATCTCAATGGATGAATAAAAGGCGAGAAGAAGCGGGAGACAACCAATTCTTTATAAGGCAACAGTAGAAATATATAAAAATTTCAAGGGTCCTTTAGAGAAGACATCATAACAGTTGTGTAAGCTTGATTGTTATTGAATAACAATGCTTTCCAGGAGTGTCACTATGGAAAATATGATCCAACATCTTATTCTCCACTAAAACTAAAAGATGACCAAATACAAAGCCCAACAGAATAAAATTGCAAAAGATTAAAATAGCAGAAATAAAGTGACAAAAAGTAAAAGTGGTAGGAAATGCTTAAAAAATACCATAACTACAGTAAGCAGAAAAAGAACGAAAACCTGAAAACATAGATAGAATACTAAAATACAGGAAATCCAGACAACGTTAGAGATTTTCAAGTTGGTTCCACGTAATTCTTTAAGTGAGAACTGTTAGTGTTGTAGGAAAACAATCGCTCCTGCAAATCTTTTAGAATGTAAGAATTTGTGCCTAAGAAAACAACAATTTTGAAAGGTCCCAACCATAATTTCTAAAATTTTGAATGTCTTCTTCTATCAATGTGAGTTGAATCCCATAGCAGAACCTTTTCGTTGACTTTAAACTTGACAGTTTTGACACTCTTTTTGAAATATTTCTTAATAGTTTGCTGCCTCTTTTTAATATTATCTAAAGCACACATCCTTTTTTCTTCCAAAGCTAGTAACACATTTACCCTTTGTGAAACATATGAAGAATCCAATTCTTCGATTTGTAGCATCAAACTTAAGGAAGAAAGTTCCAGCTCAGTTGGCAAGAGGGCTTCTTGATCGTAAACCAACTGGAAATGAGTACAACCAATGCTTACTTTGGCGATAGTTTGATCTGCCCAAAGGGAATAAGTGAGGAGGGTGTGCCACTGACGAGGCTTATCTTCGATGAGCCTTTTGACGATTCTTACCAAATGTTTGTTGGTAGACTCGGCTTGCCCATTTCCTTGGGGATAATAAGCTGAGGAGGTGAAATTTTTAACCCCCAATTTGGATAAAAACTAAGCCATCTTAGCAGAAATGAAAGCAGGACCATTGTCTGTAATAATTTCCAATTGAAGACCAAATCTGGAAAAAATATTATTTTCAAGGAAAAAAATCACCTGATCGTCTATGGAATGGTTAAGTGAGACAACTTCAACCCATTTTGTAAAATAGTCTGTGGCTGTCAGAATAAAAACTTGCCCAGCTGAAGAAGGAGGATTAATAGGACCAATGAAATCCAACCCCCACTTTGAAAATGGAAAATCTGGCAAGACATGTTGTAATGGCATGGCCGAAAGGCGTTCTTTCCCAAAAACTTTTTGGCACTTGTCACAAGACCTCAAAAAATCATAAGGGTCATAGAAGATCGAAGGCCAATAATATCATTTTCTAATAATCTTGAAAGCAATGTTGTAGAAAAATGACCTCCTACATGAATGACAGAGCTTGAAGAACCATGAGCTTCTTACAATAATTTTTGTGCGTCTTCATTGTTTACACAATGAAGCAACACAACATTAGCAGATCTTCAGAATAAAAAGTCTCCTATAATGACATATCTTGCATATTCGAGATAGAGTCTTATCCTTTGATGAGTGTCTAAGTTGTTTGGACATATTTGGTTCTGTAAATAATAAACCAAACTCTTGTACCAAGGATGTTCAGACACAGGGAGGATCTGATCGTCAGTGTAAAAGAGGGATGAAAGGGAACTATATTCTTCATCAATTTATTCACCATTCTCAACATGCTGAGCCAAGTGAAGGGCTAGGTCATGTCCCTTGATAATGGTAGAAGTCACGATATTCAAATCGTTCTCTTGGATCTTGGCAAGCCAATGTGCAATTTTTTCTGAAATATAAGTCTGTGAGAGAAAAAAATTAACAGCAGGTAAATGGACCTTTACCAACGTATGCTTACCTAAGGTGTAGTGGAGAAACTTATCAATGACCTTAACAAGAGAGAAAGCATGTTTCTCAATAAAAGAATATTTAAATTCATCATCAGTCAAAATTTGACTCATGTAAGCCACCGGTTTTTCATTTCCTTGGTCATCATTTTGTATGAGGACAACAGAGTCTGCCTCTTCAGTCAAAATTCGGCTTCACCAAAATCGGTGCGAAACTGATTTCTTTATTAATCCCTTCAAAATCATTTTCGACATCATCTGTCCAAGAAAAAGGATGATCTTGCTTAAGTGGATTATGAATTGATTTGGCCATCACGAAAAAATCTGGGACGAACCTACAGACAAAGTTAATAACCCCCATAAAAGCTTGAATTTATTTCTTGGAAGTGGGAGCAGGAAGGTTAAGCATACAAAAATTCCTTTCAGGATCAATTCTTATGCCTGAATCGGAGACGATGTTTCCAAGGAGTTTTCCCTCGGTAACACCAAAAATGGACTTGGAAGGATTTAGAGAAATGTCGAATTTCCTACACCGCATGAGAACTTTTCTCAAATGACCAAAATGATATGATCAGATTTTAGACTATACTGTTAAGTCATCGAGGTAAATCTAAATGATTTTAGTGATCAAATCGTCAAAAGCTAATTGCATAGCTCTTTGAAAGGTGGAACCTGCGTTAGATAAACCAAAAGGAATATGTTCATAAGCAAAGGTACCCCAATGAGTAATAAAGGTTGTTTTATATTTATCTGCCCTTTTTACCTTGATTTGATTGTAACCTGAAAACCGGTCAAGTAAGGACATCACTTGCGACCCTGCAATTTGCTGCAAAATCATTTCCATGTTAGGGAGAGGGAAGTGATCTTATATGATAGCTCGGTTTAATGCACGAAAATCAACACATAATATGATCTGACCAGTTTTTTTCCGAACAAGAACCAGATTTGAAACCCATTCAGAATACTTTACCGGAAAGATGATTCCATCCTTCAAACATTTTTCCAACTCCTTTCAAATAGTAGCTTCTAACGCAGGGTTAATAGGTCTTTGTTTCTTCCTGATTGGTTTTACGCCTTCCTGAATGGGTATGGCATGTTGTATAAGACCCAGATCAAAACCACTACGATCCTCATAAGACCAAGAAAAAACATCTTGAAATTTACCAAGTATCTTGGAAAACTTCACTTTTTCTTCATCCAAACATTTGACACCTACTTTAACATTCCTTGGGGTCTCAGGTGTCCCAATGTTCAAGGAGATGGTTTCACCCACCTTCATTTTCAACTCCTCTTCCTTTTGTTTCTCCTTGTTGCCTACATCAGTTGAAGAAAATGAACTCTATAGAGGAGTCACGCCTTTAGGAATCTTGTTATATTTTATGGATATGATTTCCCTAGGCTTAAAAGGTTCATTTTGGATAAAAGAAAAAATGATCTCATCATTAGGGAAGAATTTCCAAGTTTCTATATTGTCGAGGATATGTGGACAATACAGAGATTGGAAAGTGCAATTAGGTCCGTGTGGCAGAAGTTGCTGAGTAGGAGAAGCCGCACAAACAACTAACCAATCAACCATTGAGTTTAGTTCCCTCTTTAAGTGAGTGATATTGAAATATAATAGGTTCGATATAATATCACAAACACTTTGTGTGTATCGTTTCATCAACTTGTTGCTAGGGGAATAAATCTTACGTACAAGGTTGACAACAAGCTCGAAATCCCCAAAAACTGAAAGGTGACCACATCCAAGATTATAGGCATTTTCAATGCCTAATAATAGAGCTTCAAATTCGGTGACATTGTTTGTGAAAGAAAACTCCAACCTATAAGAAAATTTGTGGATTTTTCCTACCGGATAAATCAAGACAATACCAGCTCCATTACCTTCATTTAAGCATGAACCATCAAAATACATGTGCCACATGCCATCATCTAAATCGATTTGTTCCAAAGGAGTGTTATCCTCCTCAACAAAGATGGAATACACTCCTAGGTCCTCTCCGAGATAGTTTACATTAGGTTGTGGGAAACTCTCTATGTAAGGTGATATCCTTCCTTCTCTAAGGACTATAATGTTTTTTTTGTTCCAAGGAATAGATAAATGTGTTCCATTGAGCGAGAGGTATCCACTTGTTAAGGATTGCCAATCTATTCCCTAGATAATAGAGTAATTTCTTATAGGCATATCAATTACCTGAATGCTGAGGGTTGTCCTTATTTTAGGATGAGCGCACAAAACTAAGGTCACATCTTTAATCACACCTATGGTCTTTTTTTGTAGACTATTATAGGAGATCATGCTTCTGGCATTTTTGTTTGTAAAAGACAAGCCTATCTCTTCCATAATAATCTTCGACATGACATTCGGGCTCGAACCACCATCAATGAGGCAATAATGGGCGATCTTATCCATGATATTTACATAAATATAAAAAGGTTTTTTTTTTTTATAGGGTATCTAAAGTTATGTACACCTACCTTATTTATAGAAGAATCCTCTTCGTCTACCTCTTCGGAAAGATTGGCTACAATGGAATATTTTCCTTCCATGAATTGTTTCAGATGCATCTATTGTCCAGGGACGATAACCATGTCTAGGAGGGTTTCATATGATTTGATGTTGGCCAATTGATTCAATATATTGTATTTAGAAGAGGGAAGAGGGGAAGTGATTTTTTGATTCTCAGGAATTTTAGGAACTTGGGGCGTAGCAGTGGTTGAGGATGAGCTTGAGCTAGAATAACTATGAGGAGGATCAAATTTACCCTTGGGAGAATAGGATTTGTTCCTAGTATTAATAACCATGAAATCTTCTGGATCCACAAAGTCTAGGACAACGATAGTAGCTTCCAGTCTCTTACCAAAGATCTTATCTCTGGCACTCTTCTTTACCTCACATGTGGTTTCTTCATGGTGCTCCTCACAAAAGTTGCACCAACTCTGAGGTAGGATAAATTTAGGCTGAAAATTGTTTTCAACTGGATTTCTAAAGGGGGGGTGCAGAAGAGGATGAAGATCCAGGGGTGAGAGGGGAGACAATACCCTTCTTCTCAAATGCTATCATACGATTGTTCATATCTTGTACTAGATATAAGAGATCGGACATGTCTGTCTGTCTAACTGATTCTCCTTGGGGTAGACCAGTTCTTTCAATATGTTCTTCATACTCTGAGCAAGTGTGCAAAGAGGAACCGATATTATCGATGGCCTTTTCTTCAAGCCTATGATGGTAGGGAGAAGGAAATGTATTATAGTAATGCATGAAAGTGACTTGGTTCTGAGGGTGGATAAGTTTAGGGATTTGATTGTACAACTTGGTGAAATGCAAGTTGAAAGACTTGATGGTCTCACCATCATTATAAGTGACGTTATTGTATTCCCTTAACTTCTCAGCAAGGATTTTGGATTTCCCATAAGTGGATCAGAACCAATAAATTAACTCATCCCAAGTAGATAGGATCTTAGGAGGAAGGTCAAAGAAGTCAGCCACAACCTTTCCTTCCAAGGAATTGACAAACAAGCGCATGCAAGTGTCATTTTTGTTAGCCCCTATGTTATGAAAAGAATTATAAAATGCCACTAGGTGTTCATTGGTACTGACAATGTTATTTCTTCAAAACTTAGGCAAATTCTCTTTAAACTTTGGAAGTGGGTGGGTAGCAGGTGCTAGGTTAAGGGGAGAGGACACATGCCATGGTGTGGTTGTGGCATCTTCTTCGAACTGAAAAAGCCCATACTTTTTAATGACTTTGGTGGGGTTTATAGTAGTTTGGACAGGGATATGGTGGTTGTACAAGCTACCAATCACCGATGACGATGAAGATTGGGAAGATGGAGCACTTCTAGTGCCACTAGAGCCACCACTAGATTCCATCTTGTGGATGATATATGAGGTAAAGAAAGACGATCTAGATGGATTAGATAAATTTCTCCTTAGATCAATTTGTTGGGTGGATAACACAACATTTCTTCTTCCTATTTCAACAATAGGACATATTTCAGGTGACATGCCTCTTCTTCTTCTAGAAGCAGGAGAGTCTAAGGACATGAAAGAAAGGCCAAAACTGAAGAAACAAAAGGTTATTACTGATTTCTAGGCTATCTACGTCTAGCCTCCAATTGTTCTTGAGCACTAATATCTCGTTCAATTGCTTCCCAAGAACGGTTAAGCTCAATACAGGTCCTGGCAATGTCTAAAATAGTATCAAACAAGTTCAAAGCAATGTTGGTGTGGTCTTGGAGATCGGGTTCAATATTGGGCTGCCTCTCAACATGAAAAATCATTAATAGAAAAACATTCAAAGAATCAATATCATAAAAAGAAATAGGTATTGATGAAAATCGAGTATAAAAATTAACTGGAGAGATATCAAGGATCTTCCCAGTATGGTCATCAATTAAATGTTGAGGAAAAGATATGAAATAATCTTTCTCAAGAATTTTCAGACTTTTCTTGGCTAAAGAAAAGTAGATGGGAATATCAACCTATGTTTATAGCAAACAAAAATAACATCCTAACTCACAAGTATTAATTATGAGTGCTTAGGCTAGTCTTTTATCAACAAAAAGCTTGCTTGAAATTCACTTTTTATGTAATTTTCTGAATATAACAATTGATGAAATAAATGTAAGAACAGAAGTAAAGACACCAAGATGATAATCAAGACATATGAGACATAAAACAATCCTTTATTTCATTCCAATTCACCAAAGAGTCATTTTCTTTACAAAATCTCATATAGAAATCTTGGACCAAGTCAAACTTAGACATCCCCGATGGAACATACAAAAGGACCTCTGACAGAAAACCAAAAATGAACTATAAAAGATGGATCAAATTGCCATAGATTGTTTCCCACTCGACTCTGCACAATATCCTTTATCGGTCATGAAAATTAATTCACAAACAGACAAGTCTACACAGACTATCAAAGATAGATCAACACCTCTGAAGAACAAGTGTTTGAATGATTTGATTCAGCCCTGAATATTGTTGTCTACAATAAGACCATGCTATCATAAAAGAGAATTAGGTTGTGATGAATATATGAATGAATGAAAACTGAACTATCTCAACATAAACTCAAAGAGAAAACCTTAGCATGCTTCTGCTTCTATCCCCCTCTTGTTCCTCCCCTTCCTTTTGCTTTTAACAAATTAGAATTGGTTGAAGAAGTTGAACCAGTTCATTAGTTAAGTTAACTAAAAGACTCAACTAATCTTTAGTTAGGGGGAAGAGTAATAATTACAATAAGGGTCATAAATAATAATAAATAGTAGGTGGGACCCCTTGTAACTCCATTTAGTTCATTATAACATAACCATTAGTTAAGAAAAATACGCCTCCTAGTGTCTCCCATCAGATATTCACTTTTGGTAATTAAACTCATGAAATTTGAAGTTATTTAAAAAATAATACTCATATATCCAAAATAAGGCATGTTGTCCAAATATCCCTGAAGTCAACTTTCATAAAACAATAATAGATAAAATAAAACTCAAAAGCTACATTCCCCTTTTCTAATGTTACCATTTTTTAGTCCTTCTCTTTGACATAAGCGTAATAGGCCCATGTTTTTAGCCTTTTATTTGAATAGCTCATCCTTTCATGCATGATTTATTAGCAATGATCTTTTAATTAACCATACATGACAACTCTTTTAAAAAATGTGAAATGGATTTTGGCTTAGTAATATATCAGAATCATGCAATCCAATCCATACAAATTGGTTTACCGCTTATCATTGAGTAGGGGGTGAAAAGGGTTCTGGGATATGCAAGGGGTTTGTATTGAGCGAAAACATGATTCTATGATGGGAAAAGAACACGGTTACTGATCAATGACAACAACAATCAACTGTAAAAAAACCCAATAAAACATCATTGTAATCCACGCAAGACACTGCCACTTTCGACTGCTTTAACACCAAAATTCTATTGACTATAATTAATCTCAGGACATGGAGTGAAAAAATGAATATGGGAGGTGAAGGGGTTTGTAATTAGCGAAAAATGAAATAATGAAAGGGAAGAAAAATGATTACTTTTCATGAAATTAATTAAGCGATCCATAAACACTCTGCGAAAAGAGATGCATCAACTATCAATCATCTTGACCAAATAACAATTTCTGTGCATTTAACTAGTTTACTATTCATAATCAAATATACAACACAGTGCCATCATAAGATAGTATGTATTCCGCACAATCTGTAAAGATAACTTTTTTTCCCTTATTCACATCTTATAACAATTTTCAAACAATAGCCCTTCCATTTTGTTAACCATCGAAATCAACCACTGCCCATATCTTACTTTAATCAACCAATATATCCAATTTCATGTTTCCAGAATGCACAATGAAGTCACATGATCATTGCAATCAGGCCTATCATTTAAATGTAATGAAATTCTTTAAACATATATAGGCAGTAACCAAAATAATCAATACCAAATTGCCACGCCCAAATCAATTTCTAAATATATAACCAACAACCACTATTTAGACACAAGCTACGCATAGGGTCATTCACCCAGGCAATGTAATCATGCCATTGTAAATTAAAAAAACAATTCAATGTGACAAAAAAATTGGGTCGTCCCTCCATAACAAAGAGATCTCGACAACATGCTCTTCTTAACAAATGGTCGATTGCAACAATTAAACATGCAGAAAACCCAGTGAGAGAAAAAGCTATCCATATTGTGCACAGTGCGTAGTCACTAAATCATTATGATGCAATATAACAAAATCAAACACATAGTCCCAGTAATAACTCATTCTATCATACTGAGTCATTTTTCTTTTGTAACTAGGGGAATCGGTAACAATGACATTATCGTACTAGCATGACATGGGGTCGAAACCTATCGACTACCTTATAACCCCTAGGGAGAATCACACTTCCCGCAAGAACGCCTCCAGATAAATCAGGGTGAGAATCAAACTTGATACCTCTTTACATATTTCCTTCCATTTACATGGCACTTTCCAATCGGTCTACACCCCTGTGGGCCATCGTGATGAGTCATTAATAACACAGTATTACTTCGATTTAATATGACCGTAACCAACTATGTTGTGCAATGTCGGGCTTATACAATTGAACAATCATAAGTATATAGTGGGTATGCAGTTGTTTGGTTCCATAATCATTCGGCCCCAAGGAAAAACATAGTTACCATGACCATTATTTCAATGTGAAAAACCCATACACATAAAACGACAGGTGTGAGAAACATCAAGCATTTGTAACCAATGCCAGCTAAACATCCAAACAATCCTTAGTGCAAAACAAACCGAGTGATTGTGTAATTTGAGTTGCCAATAACAATGCAAGATAGGTCATTATTATCACTGAAGTAGTAACTAAATTCCAACCAAAATGATTGTCGTATGACCAACTAGGCGAGTTTTCACAAAGTAATTGACCATACATCCAATCCATAATAATCCATAACAAACTTGACAGGTCCGACAATATTCTCTATGAAAATCCAGACTGGAGGGTTAAGGGTTTGCTTGGTAGCCATCAGAGGGGGAACAAAGCCAACTCCTCGTAATGGTGAAAACTTCGAGGCCAAAGGTGTACACACAAAGAGAGCTAATATTCACTTGTGGACAGGAAATAATTCTATGACGGGGGCCACAACATGAGGTGAGGATTTAATCTTGGCGTGGAAATGTTATTTAATGCACGCAGGGTATAACCCGTGTGCCCCCTAAATCCAACAACTACCACACAGAGGTGAAGACAGGGCCAAGTAATAGCAGGAAAACCCACATTATGACCTCTAGTGGCGAAATCAACCAAGTGACCAAATGTACAATGCATGGTGGCATGAATGCTTCAGTCATTAAACCCCATAAAATCTCGCAGACTGGATACAATGATGCGAAAGCATGAAGATAGCCACCAAGACCAACAAGGATACTCTAATAAAATCAGCAGGGATAACAGAGATCTCTTATGACTTCTAATGCTCATGATAACTAGTAATGCTATGACTTCAACATCATTTAAAAGAGAATCATCAACATTTCATTGACAATCACCATTTTATACAGTTGCCAAAATTAAGGAAGGCACAAACCAATACAGTTGAGCCAACATCCATTTCATACCAGAGAAGACTCATGAAGGGCCAAAAAAAGAACATACTTGTAATGTAACACCTTAAAACTTTAGTAGGACGAGTGGTTTCTCCCCGCTAAGGAATCATATCATAACCCCAACAACAATGTTCGAGCAATAACCTGACTAGGGTGGTGTTCAACGACAAGAGTAAGGTGATGTGAAATACTTTCACATCACTTCCATACTTCAATGTTCATTCAATTCTTAGTATGCGCCAACTACTTAATCAAGAAATCATCTACTTTGAACCATGCATTGATACCAACAATCATTAATTTCCAAGAGCACTACCCATATCACATATTACCATCTCCACTATACAAAAAATACATGTCAACTATGTTTTATACAACTTCAATAAATCACGTGGGTATCATATGTTAGCTAGGATTTCCACAACCTTTAGTTTCTTCCTTTAATTTCCTTTCATTTGTTGTTACTTAACATATGTTTGTTGTAGGTGTCACAAGTAGTAGGTCTAAGAACAAACATCAATGATAACTATGACAAATTCAGTATAGAAGTTGAGCTTGTAACAACAAGGGAACCATGTATAATATGTCTGATCCATTATCCAATAAATGAGATATCATCAACCATGTAGACATTGTCAACATAAGCATAAAATCAAATAAGCACCAGATTTGATCTCCAATCTATAAGGGGGTCCCACCTACTAGTATTAATTAGATTTTATAATAATAGGCTTAGCAACACTTTGCAGGCAAAACTTAGTGACAAATTTTTAATCATCAACAAATGGTCCGTGGTATCCCAAAGTGTACCCACACCTATTCGAAGAAGATATTGTAA
The DNA here is from genome assembly GCA_009831015.1 of Picea engelmannii. Taxonomy (NCBI): domain Eukaryota; kingdom Viridiplantae; phylum Streptophyta; class Pinopsida; order Pinales; family Pinaceae; genus Picea; species Picea engelmannii. Next base: position 166,676 of record ML806250.1, on the reverse strand, counting down.
GTGGCCTCTTTGATATTCTTCTTGTAGGTTGTTAGGATGGCCATCTTAGAAAACCGATCAACCACCACAAAAACACAGTCATTTACCTACTTCATTAAAGGAATGCCCAACATGTAGCCCATCAATATGGATTCCCATGACCTATCGGGAATAGGAATATGGGTGTACATGATTTGCTTCTTAGTGGTTGGTTTGGAAATGGCACAGACAATGAAGGATATTATAATTACTTGCTAGCATCCCATATAAGTTTTTGTTGAAATATTGTAACTTCGAAGAATATTCTAATTATATTTGAGTTATTATCTTATAGATCAAATCCCATTTTGTGGATTGATCATGTTGGGTCTTGTATAAGACCAAATCCCCTTTTGTGGATTGGTCAAACCATATTTATAAGGTGGGATTTGTAAATTCGGCCCCTAGGGTTTATACAGTGGTTTTAACCACTCTTAGAAGAAGTCAACCATACTAAGTGAAGAGGCATAACCCTAACACCTCCTCACTATTATTTATAAGTAAGGATGGAACCTCAATTGTTCACTCACTCACACACACTTCTAGTGCGCATCTTTTGAAGGAAGATGTAGTTGCAAGAAGAAGAAGAAGAAGAGAGGTGCATGTTCAGTCCTAGATTATTCTTGGTGGTTTGGTCTTAGTATTGGCATTGTATTGGCAATCTATTATTGAGGAATTTTTTGTTGGGTTTTCTCCCCAATGAGGGTTTCCCAGGATAAAATGTTGTGTCTCTTGTGATTGTGTTTCTTTCAGTGATCCTCTTCTGTTTTTTTGGAAATGCATTAAATGCTCTAGTAAATTGAAAATAACCTAATAAAAAAAATAAAACTTAACGTGGTTTCAGAGCTTGACTAAATAAATCACCTTTCACTGGGTATCTAAAAACGTTACTGTTGTCGTACAAGGAAATTAGGGCTTTTTGCAGAAGAGGAATTTCTGACTAAAAACCATCTAGGAAAGTGCACCCTACCCTAGCACATATTTTGGAAACTTGAGTGCACCTTTTAAGTGGACAAGATATCCAAAAAGTCAAACCCTAGTTTTGACTAGTACCAGGAAACCAGAACCAGTACCAGAAGTACCAGTCCATATTTGCGCAGGTCAATTTTCAACGGGTAAAACTTGGAATTTTTTGAAAAAATCAGCTCCAACAAATTCGCCTCGGCCTAATGCATCTATTCCCTGGATCATAATTCAAAAATGTGAAGTTTGAGAAACTAGGATTTCCTCATAAAACCCTAAGCTGTAGTTGTAGTGCCAACATCAATTGCAGTACTAGTTGCAGTGAAATTGGTTTTGAAGTGTTGGGATCGATTTTTATTGTCCTAGTGCACCTTACCCTAGAAAATCTCCAGCTACCTTTAAATTACAAGTTGTAGCACCTTTGAAGTTTTAAAGGTTTGTTATTTATTTCCACTGATGTCGGATGGTGCCACTACATGTTGATACTATCAGAGGTATGAAATTATATATGTTTAAACTATACCATTATTTTTAAAGGGTATTTGTAGGAGAAAGGATATTTTTTCTAATTAACAATCATAGATCCAGAAGGATCTCAGATCCAACACATTTAGAGGAATAATTCACCCCAGGTTTGATTATTTTGATATGCATCTATTTTTCATGACCATCATACTAACCATTGGTCAAGATTAAATTCAAGGTATTAGATTGATTAAATTTGATATTATAAAGTTTATCCTCTAACTTATATTTCTTTCAAGAAAGCATATTATCTCAGTACAGAGGACGAGTTGAAGAGAATACTTGTCATCTTGAGCAAAGGAGACTAGAAAGAAAAGAAACAACACTCATTCTGGAGGAAAAGATTCCAAGTTCTAGGTTTGATTGATTAAGTTGATAAGACTAAAATTTACACATATAAAGTTTGATAACTACTAAACACTATAGTTGTGATAACAATCTTTGAAAAGTTTTATACTTGGTAGCATGTGAGCAGGGATGATTTAAAGGATGGATTTTTTTTTTAAATGCAGAAACCTTGGCGAATCTTACTAATCCTTCATATGCGAACTATAAATGTTTGGCAATATTTTTGTAAAAATATTCAAATTTCTAAGGATTTTATATAGTTTATATAAAATTTTGGCAATTTTTAAGGTAAAATAATTTTTTCCTTTAGAATTTGGGAGAATCATTTTTATAAAAGTGAATATTGTTTTGGGAAAAACCATGGAAAATTAGCCCATGAGTGAAATTTAGCCCCTAAAATCATCCATGCATGTGAGAATTATTGAGATAAATGCTTATTGTAATCATTTACTAGATATAACTAACATGTCCTCTTGGAGAAGCTTCTTGTTTTTTTTCTAGGAAGAATGAGTGATCACAACACTATAAGAGTGTTTCTCTAATTTCTTATTGTATTTCTTACTTTTGAACCTTGTTTCAGGAAGTTCACAAGTGATATCTCTAAAGGAGCTACTGTGACGAATGTTATTTATCTTGCTTTATTATTATTATAAAGAGTATTATTATTGTATGTTGTTTCTCCGTTGTTGTTCTTGTTCCAGGTAGGTCACAGGTGATAAGCCTGAGGAATCTATAGTGACGGTTGTAAGAGGCAACATACTAGATGAGACATGGAGAAGACTCTCCAAGGTGTATACATGATCATATACATCCATGTACCAAAGAATATGAAGAAGAAGATACTTTTAAGATACAGAGTATCTCATATGGACATTGATTGTAAGGAGAAAAAGGCTCCAAAGATGAGAGAACATTAGAATAGAACTCACAGTAGACTTGGTCAATGGATAATGAAGTCACCTTGACATGAAGAAGACTTCGTTTGAAGTATGACTCAACCTTTCATTTTGCGAATTGGTATTCAACACCAAGTATATCCTGCAAAAAATATGAAGATTTTGTAGACTGAGAAGAAATAAAGAATCAGAGTAAGCCTGATCTCAGAATGGAGCAGATGGGAAAAATATACATCTTCCAGGACCGACAGACAGATGCCATCAATTGAGAATACTAGATCGTAGCTTCAGAGACCTCTAGGAGACATGAAATATCCTGAGAAGATTCCCTTGTTTTAGTGACAGAGAAGGAATCCAGTTAGAAGGACTAGGATATGGATTTTTCCTTGAGACTATAAAGGAAGTTAGTGGTGACTTCCAATATTGATCTAACAAATCAAGCATGTCGGAGATAAAAATATAAATATGTACAAATACTTATTTGTGTCCAGAATATTCTCCCAACAAGAGGGAGAGTATTATGATGAGAAAATTACTCCAATAATCAAAGAAATAGTTCCAGTATTTGTGAAGACAACAAGAACAACCATGATTTCGATATAGTATGAGATTCAGGGGGATAATTCCATGTATTTGAGATTGAGTTACCTCCATGAAAGAGGAAAAACTACCTTCAGTATCATTGATTGAGCCAATCTTAGATGAAGTTGTTTACGTGATAGAGTAGAGGAGTTACTCTTAGATTTCAACAACCCCAGTGAAAATGGAGAAATCATTCTCAACTTCAGAGAAACTGCAAGAGCAGAGTCCCAGTTCTATAAGGAACAATTTCAGAAAAAGTAGAGGACACAATCTTAGGAAGTGATACTGATAGCGCTTTGCAAAAATAACATAGAGCTAGCACATGATTGTGCAGATTAAGTTATAGTTGAGGAAGTGTACCAGGTTGGTACAATGTGATGTGAAAATTTGGTTTCGAAGTAAAATACAGGAAGAATCATGTTTTCAAGTTGAAGCAAGCTCCAAGAGCTTGGAGAAGAAAATATCATCATAGATTGCAAAAGGAAGCTCACTGCATAGTTCAAGATGTAAGACCTAGGCTTGATGCATTATTTCTTAGGTCTTGAAGTTTGGCAGAGCCAAGTGAAGATATTTCTTAACCAAGGGAAGTATGAAGTTTAAATACTAAAGAAGTTTGACATGTTGGAATGTAAATCCATGGCCACACCCATGGAGACAAATTTGAATCTCTTGGTTGATAATTTGTCAGAGTTAATTGATGATACTTTATACATACAAATTATTTGTTTGTTGATGTATCTGACGAATACCAGGCCAGACCTATGCTTTGTTTTGAATGCCTACAGTCAGTATCTAGTAGATCCCAGATGTGTTCACCTTGTAGCTAAAAAGCATGTGATGAGATACCTTAAGGGTACATTGGATTATGGTCGTTGTTATACTAGAGATCATGACTTCATAATGTATGGTTATATTGATTTATATTGGGTTGGAAGTGCTTCTGATAGAAAGAGCACTTCAAGATGTTGTTTTAGTTTGGGTTCAACCATGAATTCATGGAAAAGTAGGAATCAATCCAATATTTCTCTCAGTATGGAATAAGTAGAGTACATTGCAACATGTTTCGCCAGTTGTGAATCCATATGGTTTCAAAAGTTGTTGACCGGTCTGTTCGATCTGGAGATGGAAGACACCATGATTCTATGTGATAACCAGAGTTGCATAAAGATGAAGAAGAACCCAATGTTCCATGATAAGTCGAAGCACATAGAGATACAATATCACTACATTCATGATATGATGTAGAGGGGATATATAAAGCTCCAATATGTTGGCACAACTGAGAAGGTTGCATATGTGTTGAACAACCCTCTGTCTCGTGTGAAGTTTGAGTACTTCCGAGACAAGCTTGGTATTTTCTGAAAGGACCTCCCTCTAAAGGGGGAGTCATGTCGATGATACTATGGTATCCTCACCAACAATGGGTAGCTCCGTTAGGATTTTATATCCTAGGGGATCGATCATCCCTAGGAAGATCCTGAAGGTCCAGTAAGGATGGTCTATCAGAGTACCCATGCATGTATATGATAGATGTGATCTATAGTGGTAGCTATGTTAGGATTTTATATCATGGGGAATCTTATTATTCTTGGGTAGATCCAAAAGGTATGGTAGGGACAATCTATCAGAGTACCACGTGATAGCTTGTTAGGATTTTATATACTAGGGAATCTTATGATTCCTGGGCAGATCCTGAAGGTTTGGTCAGGATGGTCTGTCAGAGTACCACAAAATTTTATTGTTGCAACTGCCTCATTATGTTTCCATATGATATTGTTGTCTTAGCCTCATGATGATGATGTTTTTGTCTCAGCCTCATGATGATAATGTTGTTGTCTCATCCTCATGTTGATGATGTTGTTGTCTCAACCTCGTGTTGATGATGTTGTTGTCTCAACCTCGTGCTGATGATGTTGTTGTCTCAACCTCATGATAATGATGTTGTTGTCTCAGCCCCGTGCTGATGATGTTGTTTTCTCATCCTCATGTTGATGATGTTTTTTTCTCAACATTGTACCGATGATGTTGTTGTCTCAACCTTGTACTGTTGATGATGTTGTTCCAACCTCATGATGTTGATGATGTTGTACTAGCCTTGGGTTGATGAGATTATTTTTCTAAGCTTCATGCTATTGATGTTGATGTTTCAACTTCATGCTGATGAACAATGATGATGATGCTACTCCAAATCTATGCTGTGAATGATGATGATGATGCTTCTCCATCTCCATGTTGTGAACGATGATGATATTGATGATGAGAAAAACTTCCAATGATTTGTAGATGTGCCAGTCAGTGTTCCAGATGATGATGATGTTTCTTCCCTCTCTCTCTCTCTCCTGATGATGTTGTATTGGGTTATGTCAGTAGAATACCCTTCTCGTTAAGAGGGAGTGTTGAAATATTGTAACTTTGAAGAATATTCTAATTATATTTGAGTTATTATCTTATAGATCAAATCCCCTTTTCTGGATTGATCATGTCAGGTCTTGTATAATACCAAATCCCCTTTTGTGGATTGGTCAAACTATATTTATATGGTGGTATTTGTAAATTCGCCCCCCTAGGGTTTATAAAGTGGTTTTAACCACTCTTGGAAGAATTCAACCCTACTAAGTGAAGATACATAACCCTAGCACCTCCTCACTAGTATTTATAAGTGAGGATGGCACCTCAATTGTTCACTCACTCACACACACTTATAGTGCACATCTTTTGAAGGAAGTTGTAGTTGCAAGAACAAGGAGAAGATAGGCACATGCTTAGTCCTAGATTATTCTTGGTGGTTTGGTATTAGTCTTGGCATTGTATTAGAAATCTATTATTGAGGAATGTTTTGCTGGGTTTTCTCCCCCATGAGGGTTTCCCAGGATAAAATTTTGTGTACCTTGTGATTGCGTTTCTTTCAGTGATCCTCTTTATGTTGTTTTTTTGAAAATTCATTGAATGCTCTAGTAAATTGAAAATAGCCTAATAAAATTATTAAAACTTAACAGTTTTGACCAATAGAAATTCTTCTGCAATAATGCCACAGTATTTTCCATGCCAAAATGTTCTTCCATCCAACTATAGTGAGATTCCAAAATCATATTCGCACTCCTGCTTGAAGGAACATAGAGGTGGCCCAAATGGCATAATAGTCTGTCATGAAGATGAAATTCAGTGATAGGCGTGCCCGTGTCCATCATCTGTTAAGTGGTAGTGAAGTCAGGATGACTCTTGTATATTTAGGGCAACTAAGATGTCTCATGGACATAGGAGTGGAGCACGATGGTTAAGGATGCAACTGGAGGCCGACTGAGGTAGTCAATGACATAATTGGTGTTCCTTGTCTTATATTTGATGTTGATATGGAGCTGTTGCAAGTATGTGGAATACTTTTGATGGCAGTCATTCTGCAATTCTCCTTGTGTCTACATGAAATTCATAGGCTTGTGATCAACTTGGATGTCTGTCTCCTTCCGGAGATTGTAGTGCTTCCATTCTTGGCAGGCTTGTACAATGGAATGCATTTCTTTTTCATGGGTGGGGTACTTATAGATGACATCTAACAATGTCTCACTATGATATGCCATTGGATTACCATGTTGACTGATAACTGCACCCACAACATAGTCCGAGGCATCAGTCTCAATCTCAAAAGTTTGTTGCAGATCAGGTAAGGAGATTGAAACTATGAAAATGCAGAGTGAAACGAACTTGCTCGAATGGTGGCAACTTATCTTTGAGAAGAGATGTGATGGCTACTCTCATTCACAAGAAGATGAGTACAATGAGGCTCCAAAGGAATTTTTAACATAAAAAATAAATGAGAAAACACTAAACATCTAAAACCCTAACCCCTAGAGATGCAACACCAAAAGGTTTGCGGGGCCCGATGGGGGTAGTTGATACGTCAAATTCCCAAGGGCGTAACCTTTGCATATGATATTTGTTTGGGGTGATTGATACACCATTGGAAACGTATAGATGAGGGTTACATCTTCCATTCATCCTAAAATCTATCTTTGTCTATATGTTAGGTGCTTCTAAGCCCAAAAAATGTCGTTTAGGGCCTAAAAAAGGCCCCATAAGTTTGGGACCCAAAAAACTATAAAAAACTGTCAAAATGGAAACTAGTCTTTGAGCCAGTGGAATATGTGGGTGGCCACCGATATCCACCTGGATCACTCCTCATTCATGGTACATGTTGATTGATAATGTTTTCCATGAAAAAAGGGTAAATAAATATTTGTTGATGCTAATCTATACTTTCTGAGAGATGATGATAACATTCCGATTATTTTTTTGTATGTAGATGATCTCATTCTGACAGGAAATGATGATGGTTCAATTCACTGGTTGAAGGATGAATTATTTCTGGAATTTGAAATGAAGGATTTGGGTCCTCCTCACTATTTTCTTGGTTTGGAAGTATGGAAGGATAAATATCAACTCATTTTGACTCAAGCCAAGTATTCTATGGATACTTTTTAAAAGTTCAAAAATGGAGGGTTGCAAACCTATCTCTACACCCATGGATCCTTGTACTAAACTGAGATTTGATAATCCAAGTGAAGAAGTGGATGCTACATTGAATGTACAATTGATTGGTAGCCTTCTTTACTTGTGTAATACCATCCCTGATTTATCATATTATATGAATGCCCTTAGTTGGTTTATGGTAAAGCCAAAGAAGGTTCATTGGCAAGCCAATAAGATAATTCTTCACTATTTGAGTGGCAACATTTCTTATGGCCTTGGGTATGAAAAATACAAAGACATTTTTTTGCATGGTATACTAATGTTGATTGGGAAAGTGATGTGAATTCTAAAAATTCTACTATAGATTATTGTTTCTCCTTAGGTTCTAGGTTGGTTTCTTGGAGTTGTAAGAAACATGTCAATGTTTCATCGAAACCTGCACAAGAGATATAGATAAAGCAAGTAAAAACAAAGCTTATCAAGAGAGGACAAGCGATTCAATATGGAAGAATGAGAAAATATATTCACACTGCTCCAATGAATGAGTGGAATACACTCATATATATGAAATAACATTCCATAATTAAGAAAATAAATCAAGCAGTTAGATTTCCTTAGGAATGCATGCATGCATAATAGTGATGGTATAAATAGAAAGTCTAAGAAAAAAATGGTCAGTTAACTCCCACTGAACTAGTGTATCGAAAATAGAAATTTCTCCAACACCCCCCATGAACATCACTATAGAGTAAAAATGAGTCTCAACTACTAAGAAATATTAGGTACTCATGTACAATGCAACTAATAAACATCGAATAAAAATAATGAAAGAGGGAAAACCACATGAGAAATCCCCCCCCCCCTGCCTCAAAAGACAATGCATCGAAAGAAGAAAATGAAGCTGCTAGGAAACTGCATTCTTCACTCCAAGACGATCCTGTAAAGTTTGAAACTTGTTCTCACTGAAAGTCTTCATGTAGATGTAGAAATATTTATGGATCTGATGAAGTCCTTTGAAAAGTTGTCTAGCCTTGTACCTCTTGATCTTGTGGACCCATCTGCACATGAGAATATTCCTTTCTAGTGGAAGTGGAACCAAATCCCAAGTTTGATTCTATAGGAGTGACTCTTACTTCTCTTGCATGGCTGCTTTCCATAATGGATTTCCCACAACCTCACTGTAGAGTTGTGGATCAGAAGATTGAACTATATAGCAATGCAGGGGCTGTTATAGCAAGATTTTCCTCACTCCATGCAAACTTGCTCAAAAGGCATTTTCCATTTCCCTATGCAGACTTGAAGTCCCCATTTTGCAATTCCTAGAGCTAAAAAAGATATTTTTCCACATATATGCACCCTAACAGCTATACAACATGTGTATATGTAGGTTGCACCCTTACAACCTGCATACATCGAGTTTTGTGCTCAAAATTAAAAAAATGGTGTCGGGTTTCCATTTCACGTCACGAGATCCATGATCCTTGACCTTCCATATACTAGAAACATTTCGAATCATCCCTTTTGTTCCATTTGAAGGCTATAAATGGGCCATATACAAGATGTGGAGAAGAGGAGAAGAATTCAACTTTGAGAGCAAAGTTGCTCAGGAGAAATTATTCACTTCATATTGAGTTTGCATCCCTTTGTCCTTTTAACTCTGAACACATTGTTCAATCCCCAAGCTCTTCCCTATTTCATGGAGAACCTCATTGTCTCTGTTATATGAGCTTGTCTTTGGTGGAGTATTGAAGTGGTGGAGGCCCAACTGGAAGGGACTTAGTTTCTTGGTTTCAAACGTGTCGACACAAAAGTTTGTCATTCATACACTTCTGTTGATTACATTTTAATATAAATACTCTTTTCTCGTCCAATTAATGTCTTGCAAATATTTTAATTATTATTCCATTGGCATATTTTTTATGAATATTGATGGATTATGATATTATATTCACTAATGTTGGCACAGGGAAGACCTAGGGTTCAACGCTACAACAACGCACCAAGAAATCCCTAACTACCGGCCCTTTCGGCGACACCTGCGAAGCAGATGAAGTCTCACCCAAGGTAAAGGTAGGGGTGGTTGCAAGACTCAGGTGTCTGCAACCTTAGCTGGGACACAGATATGTGATTATAACACTTAATACAACTCTTAGCACCATCAATTCCTCAATATGTAATCACTATTCACTTCATTAATAAAACAAAGCTTCATAGCATTCACACTAATTCACAGTATTTAAGCACTTAGCATATATAAATGGATCAGAATGAGCATATCAAACACTAAGCATGACTATCTTGATCAGATCTAATATTCTTACATAACATAAGCACAAAGAAGAAGTAGATCTATCTAAACATATCAAAGCACTTAGCAGATAACATGTAAGAACATCAAGACAAAGCACAAAGCACATAACAAAGGGTTTACGTGGTTCAACCCCACCCTGGGGCTACGTCTACCAACTCTTATTCTTTATTGTCTTCAGTCAATCAGTTACAAGCACAAAGACATCAAAACCCTTACTCCGCATAGGACATAAGATCTGTGTAGCTCGCTAGATCCTTCTTCCTTGCGTTACAACACTAAGCTCTCCAAAATCTACTACAAGGACCTGCACTTAGCTCTGCAAGTCTCTTAAAGTCATGCACAAAGCACTTACAAACTCTACTTTCACTTAGCATACATTCATATCACATAGATGCACTATTCCCCCCTTCTTCTTACATTGCCTATCCTTCTATTTATATATACAAAGTAGGCCTAAACATGGGTAAACCCATGGGCTGACATCCCATTCCCTTTACATATTCCCAAAAATCCAAAAAGGATCCAAAAGTGGGCCGAGATCCTGTGATCTCCGCTTCGTCTTGTGCTCCTCCTTCGACAGGTTGTCAAAGTCCCAAAATAGGTCACTATGACCAAGAATATCCCAAAACTTGGTAAAGGGCCAACATGCCCCCAACACTCACCTATGACGCGTCTCGAGTCACTCTGGTCTGAGAAATTTTTCCTAGAACGCCTCGAGCCTGGCTCGAGCTTCTTCGACTTGCTACTTTTCTTTGGCCTCTTATTTGGTGAGCTTCTGGATCACTGTGTCATTCAATGGCCCTTCTAGGAACTTTTCTGCTGCGGTGACAACTTGTTCTAACTCTGCTCCTCGACTCTCTACCTCTGTAAACAAATGGCATGCCTTATCTTGCACAGGTTGAAGCCGTTGAGTGACTTCCATCACTTTTATTTGAAGCATATGGATCTGCTGCTAATCTGTGCGTTGTTCTTGAGACCTCTTCATTCTTTCTACAACTGAGGGCCTTCAGCTGCGTCTATAGTGTATCTGTGTGCTTCTTCGCTTCCTAGAGCGAAGACTCTAGAGTCTGTAAATCTGGGTTTTCAATGAGGTTCTTGTATGTCTAGGTGCTCTGGTTACTCATCTACTTTCATTCCAAGGAAAGAGATTTTAGTCTATAAACTATGCTGTGGGCAGTTGCTTCCTTTAGGTCTCTTACATATTGAGGGATCTTGGGCACAATCCAGAGCTCCAAGTCTATTATGCGCTGTTGGAGCTATTAGATTACTTCTTCAAGTTGTGCCACCTACTGTGTAATTTTTTATTTAGCCTTTACTTCAATGACTGTCATAGAGAGAAGTGCTCTGTGAACCATTTCCTTTACTTCGAGTTGCTCAATGAGCAACTGTTCCTTTCTTTATTGTAACTGTTCTTTTTGTTCATCCCACTCCGCTTGTAGAGAAATATTTTCCCATTCTGGAGCACTGCATTTCTCTTCAAGGTATTTCTATACTTACGCTAAAACCTGGGTGGCTTGTTCTGTCTCTTATTGAGCTCGTCAGAGGAAAGCTTCGACTGTATCAGTAATGCGGTGTAGTTAAGATGGCTCATCACCTAGTTCTGTTGTTCCTGCTGACAGAGGTGCAGTGGAAACTGTGTGGCTGGACTGTAATGCCTGTTGCACCCCTTGGAGGTCATCCTTAATATGACCGAACACCTCCTCCTTCTTAGCTTCTTGCTTCTCTACTATCTCCAGTGAAGCATCGCTCATTGCTACGACGATGAAGTCGAAGTCGTCTGAGGTGAGGGTGGTCTCAAATTTGTTCCTGGTTGCTTTTGATTTCTTCCTTGAAGATTTTTTTGGAGGGGAAACCTTCCTTTTGTTTGAGGGGTCCTCCTCGTCTCTAGGTAGTGTAACCTCGCCTTTATTTAGTTCAACTTCTACGCCATTTATCTCTTTTCCATATCCTCCTTGCTCTGCTGAGATGGAAGCGGTCTTCACAGATGTGCTGTCTAAATCATGGACCTCTTCGGTCTTCTTTATCTTTCTAGGTCTGGGTGTATCTGTCACAGTTTCTAGACTGTCAATTTCGGACATCTCCGCAAGGTCAGCTAGAATGAGGAGGTCCGCCAACCAATCCTTGGTGATTTCCTCTAGGTCCTCCTCTTTCATCTTGTAGTAAGACTATAGTTGTTGTTTATTCTCATCAGCATGTGCTATGATATAGATGAAATGGTGATCCGTGCTGGACTTCATTAAAGGTCGAAACATGTGGAGAGTATTTGGCATGATGCGAGGCATAGAATGGATGGATACCTTCAATTGGTTGTAGTAAGTGTGGAAGACGACATTTGAGTGCCACTACTTGTTCATGTCATTGGAGTACCATAGTGTACTGAACTTCGTGGCTAGAGGTTCAAAGGGATCAATATCCGGGAAGGTCGCACCTTCCGGCATATACCATGCGATAAAAGTGATCAAGATGAGAAGCCAGCTGAAGTGGAACTCATATCCTTGGTCTTGCACTTCCCTGCAATCTAGTTCCAGCTGGTTTACGAGTTACTTCACCCAATTCATTTGTAAGCCCTCCACGCACTTTCCTGTGAGGTTGACTACAAATCCAGTCACTTGGGTGGGTCGGTTCTTGTGAACTAACTTTCCTGCGATTAATTGACAGGCTAGGCGCACTGCGCCTCTCTAGATAGAGGCTACCTTGTAGCCTCACGTTACTTTCTCAACATCTTCATAGGTGTCTTTAATCTTCTGCGCAAGAGTGTGATCCATGGTTTTTCCAGGGTAGAAATCATGTGGGTCAGGGCCTTGCATGCTTAGCCTGGTGATCCGATTGATTAACGTCGGATCCACTGTGATACGATGATTTAACCATAAATATCCTCCATGGTAGTAGGACAATAGTATTTTGATGCATGCGTTCACTTCTTGGTTCCTTTCGAAGTGCAGGATCTTCATGACGTTGAGTAGTGTGGACTGTTTGAGGTTCATGGTCCATGATTGGGGTACGATCTTCGAGTTCTTTCCCTTGGTTTTGGTTAGATACTTGTGTGGGGTGAGCATGTTGTACACCTTCCTGTCGTCGAGATTGAAGTCACTAAACTTCAATGATGCGATCTTATCTTGGTCTACGTGCACTTCGCGTATCCCTTTCGGGAGGTACGCAGTGACCAAAGCATACTCAAATTCTCTGGGCACACTGTCACGATTTACTGTGCCACTCGGAGGTGGTATATAGGTGGGTAGTATACTCAGGATTAAATTAGCATTCGTGAGATCATCCCTATGCTTAGTTCGCTTTTCATCTAATGGCCAGGATGGATCGGCTCGAGTAGTGGATGGAGAGGCCAACAATCCTCTTGTTGAAGATGCTTGTACAACTGTAGAGACTCCTCTCTCTGACATGACTCTTTCAGTCATCAAGTCAAGGATAACTTCCATTACTGATTCTTCAACGATGGTGAGCTTGTCATACATATGCACTCAAGATTAAAATTATTGGGGTCACGATGAACTTAGATATGGTACTAGAACAAAAAACAATAATGCAATGATCACTGTATACAATTCTATTAATCTGCGGGCTCAAAATCTCAGTTAGCAAAAGTGTTCTCCAGGCATGGCGCAACAGGATAAGTAGGCAACTCGGCAACGATTCGCTTGTAATGGGTATGAAGCCTCATTAAATCTTGTTCGATCCATTATGGTGTGGTCCAATGGTCTGATGGCAAAACTTTATTTCTTTTCTTCCTGTTTGAAGTGTCAATCGAACGGTTTTAATATCCCCAATGACTATATTGCTTCGTCATGGCGAAGTGCCATGTGTTGTTGTTATAATATCCTGATGAAGCTCCAATTCTGCAAATTTTCTTTCTGTGAAGTTCCTTCTGGAATATTCTGTAACTTAGCCCTCTTCTTACTTAGCTTTCTAGCCTTCTTTCTAGTGAGCTTTGGCTCAGTATGTCTTTTTCCATTATGATTCTTATCTTCTTTTAACATAGTCACTTCGCGTTGTTGAGATTCTTTTCTAGGATTCAGGGGTAATACCTCTTCTTTATCTGGAGTAAGTACTTCAGTATTCTATGGGTCTCCTACTATTCTTGTAGCTTCGGAATCAAGATATCTAGTGTCAAATAGCTTCGATCTGTTCTCCTGTTCTTCAATTACTTGTGCGATCTTTTTGGTCATGAAATCTTTTAACTCATGTTTCTTTTGCTCCAAGACTTATTCTTATTTCTTTCATCTAGCTTGATCTCTGACAATCCAAGGTTTTCCTATTAACATGGTAAATGGGGTGCAGTCTTCAATAAATTTAATAATCTCAAAATCTTCCTTCGTCGAAGTTCCATTGACAGTCATAGGTATTTGAGCGAGCCTCCCACACAGGTTTACCATTTTTCCTCTGAATAACCCTATTATTCCTAATGAGGGAGTCGTAGTAGGCCTCCCTATAGCTTCCCAAGTTCTCTCGGTCATGACATTCACCTGTGTTTCCTCATCTAGAACACAGTCAATGTTGAAGTCTCCTATTCTTGCTTCAATGCATTCATTTTCTTTAAATATCTATGATAATCTAACATGTCAGTGGTCATCCAAGGTTTCTTTCATTTGTAGAAACACCTTCTTTGATTCTTTCTGGGGTTCTTCTATAGCTTCTAGAACTGCCTTAGGGTTTCCTTGATTCAGATTCATTCCTTCGAGCTTAGCAATCATTCTAGGGCAATCCAACACTTCATGGTCTAGAGATTTGCAACAAAGACAACTAGGTATTCTCCCAGTGCATTCTTTAGCAAGATGTCCCAGTTTTTTGCAACTATAACAGAGGGTTAATCCTCTCTTTCTTTTAAATGATCCCCAACCTCTTCTATACTGCACACTAGGATCATAGGAGCTAACCTGCAATAAATCCTTTCTGGGATCCTGCATCCATTCGTTAGTCAAAACATTCTTTCTATGCCTAGATATAACATATCTTTCACTAGTCTTATCATATCTACTCATATCAAACCTTCTTTCATCTATTAATACCCTAGTTTTCAAGCTAGGACATATCCTATCAATCATACCTAGATCCATATTCTAGAAACACAAAATTCTACTCATCTTACTTCTACAGAGAACAAAGCTTCCAGATCTAAAACTTTTAACTATTCTTACCTTTATCATAGCACAAAGCTTGTAGATCTTATCTCTTTTAATCATAAATTCTCACTTTTACCTTTCTTAGAGCACAAAGATTTCAGATCTTTCTTCTTTCCTTCAGATTTGACCTCCTTTCTTTAGATTGGGCTTCTTTCTTTTAGCACATAGATTTATAAATAAAGTAGAATATTGTACGTTAGGGCACAAATCTATGCATAGAGTTTTCACAATCCCTGGTCAAATCTTTGCACAGAGCTTCTTCTTCCTCAGTTCCCAGCAATTAGAGTTTCATGTCCCGACAACGGAACCATTTTTTGGCATAGGGGTAGACCCAGGGTTCAACGCTACAAAAACACACCAACAAAGCCCTAACTAACGGCCCTTTCGGTGACACCTATGAAGTAGATGAAGTCTCACCCAAGGTAGAGGCAGGGGTGGGTGCAAGACTCAGGTGTCTGCAACCTTAGCTGGGACACAGATCTGTGATTATAACACTTAATACAACTCTTAGTACCATCAATTCCTCAATATGTAATCACTATTCACTTCACTGATAAAATAGAGCTTCACAACATTCACACTAATTCACAATATTTAAGCACTTAGCATATATAAATGGGTCAGAATGAGCATATCAAGCACTAAGCATGACTATCTTGATCAGATCTAATATTCTTACATTTCATAAGCATAAATAAGAAGTATATCTATCTAAACATATCAAAGCACTTAGCAGATAACATGTAAGCACATCAAGACAAAGCACAAAGCACTTAAAACATGGTTTATGTGGTTCACCCCCACCCTGGGGATATGTCCACCAACTCTTCTTCTTTATTGTATTCAGTCAATCGGTTACAAGCACAAAACCATCAAAACCCTTACTCCGCACAGGACATAAGATCTGTGCAACTCGCTAGATCCTTCTTCCTTGCGTTACAACACTAATCTCTCCATAATCTACTACAAGGACCTGCACTTAGCTCTGCAAGTCTCTTACAGTCATGCACAAAGTACTTACAAACTCTACTTGCACTTAGCATACATTCACATCAAATATATGCACTATTCCCCCCTTATTCTTACATTGCATATCCTTCTATTTATATATAAAAAATAGGCCTAAACATGGGTAAACCCATGGGATGACATCCCATTCCCTTTACATATTCCCAAAAACCCAAAAAGAATCCAAAATTGGGCCGATATCCCGTGATCTCTGCTTCGTCTTGCACTCCTCCTTTGATAGGCTGTCGAAGTCCCAAAATAGGTCACTATGACCAAGAATCTCCCAAAACTTGGTCAAGGGCCAACATATAACTTTATATATTATCACCATATCTTGCATCATTGCTTGAATCACAAGGAAGTTGAGTCCGTTCTTAATGAATGTCATAGAGGGGATTGTGGTGGTCATCTATTTGGGCTTGCGATTACCCATTTGCGAGCCAATAATTTTTGGCCATCTATTTTTAAATATTTCATCGAAGTGGTCAAGAAGTATCACCCTTTCCAACTGTTCACTCGAAATATGTTCTCGCATCCAACTCCTCTTCACCCGGTCATTACCGTCGGTCCCTTCACCAAGTGGGGGGTGGATTTTGTGGATTGCAACCCAACTTCGGCTAGGGGGAATCAACATATTATTGTGGAAGTAGACTACTTTACTATGTGGGCTGAGGCCATGACTACAATTAAATTCGATGGTAATATTGCCACATTTTTCGTGTTCAATCAAATTATAGCCTGGTTTAGAATGCCGAGTGAGATTGTCACTAATCATGGAAGTCACTTTTAGAACGAAATGATGAAATAATTAGCATCGAAAATAGGGTTTAAACATGCTCATTCTTCCACTTACTACCCCCAGGAAAATGGATAAGTAGAGGCTATGAACAAGTCTCTTAAGACAATTTTGCAGAAAACTGTGAGCCAAAGAAAATTTGGCTGAACAAGTCTCTTAACCTAGCACTTTGGGCATACCAAACCTCGGTTAAGAATTCCACCGGTTTTTCTCCTTTCCAGTTAGTACACGGTGTGGAGTTAACCCTACCTATTGAATGTGAAATCCCTTCTCTTATATTGGCAGTTAATCTCCTACCTGACACTTTTGATCTCAAACAATGCCTCGTACACCTAGAGAGTCTAGATGAGCAACATCAATATGCCTCTATGTCTATCGAAGATAATAATCAACGTGTCAAGGTCCAATATTATAAGTCTATCTATCCTCGATAGTACACTTAGGGTGACTTGGTCCTCTTGTATGACCAAGCCAAAGAACCACTGGGGTCAGGCAATTTCAACCCCATGTGGAATGGTCCTTATATTGTGTGACATGTCTTAGAAAAAGGGTCCTACGAATTAGAAGATTATGAAGGGAATATGTTGGTTGAGCCCAAAAGTGGGCTCTACTTGAAAATATATTACGCTTGAGCCCCAATATCGGGCACAACTCTTTGTATATTTTTGGCATAGGGGCAGACCCAGGATTCAATGCACCAACAAAACCATAACTACCAGCACTTTCGGCAACACCTGCAAAGTAGATGAAGTCTCACCTGAGGTAGAGGCAGGGGTGGTTGCAGGACTCAGATGTCTACAACCTTAGTTGGGACACAGACCTGTGATTCTAACACTTAACAGAGAACTTAGTAGTTAATATTCATCAATATTCAGTCTTATTATACTTCACAGATAACATAGAGCATCACAACATTTACTTAGATCTAACATCTTTTATCACTTAGTAATAGTAAAACAGATCAGATCTTGTAGCAACACTAGGAATATTCATACATATCAGAGCTAACATTCATTCATAGCTCATAAGAACAAAGCATAAATATGTCTATCTAAACACATCAAAGCACTTAGCAAAGGAAGAGACAAGCACATCAAGTCGAGGCACAGAGCACAATACATAGATTTACCGTGGTTCACCCCCACCCTGGGGCTACGTCCACAAACTCTTCTTCTTTATTAATGTCTTCAATCAGTTACATCACAAAGCCTCCAAACCCTACTGCGCATAGGACAGAAGATCTGCGGAGCTCACTAGATCCTTCTTCCTTGCCTTACAACACAAAGCCTTCTACAGTCTCTCACAAGGACTTGCACTCAGCTTTGCAAGTCTTAAAAAACTACACAAAGCCTTACAATACTTTATCACACAGATCCAACTCTTAGCACTTTATCCAACTTGAACTAAGAAATCACCAAGTGCACTAAGAAACAACTTCTACTACTTCTTACATTGCCTATATATTTATACATTACAAAAGTGGGCCTAAGCGTGGGTGAACCCACGGGCTGACATCCCTTCCCCATTACATTAACCCAAAACCCTAAAAGGACCCAAAAAGGGGTCTATCTTCCACAATTTTCTCTTTGCGTTGCGCTCCATCTTTGACAAGCTGTCAAATTCCCAAAAATGGTCAAATATGACCAAGTGTTCCTCAAAAATTAGTCAAGGGCCAATAGGCCCCCAACACTCACCTGTGACTCATCCCGAGTCACTCAGGTCTGGGTAAATCTACCTCAAAGGTCTCAAGCTTGGCTCGAGCTACTTCAACTTGTCTATGTACTACTTCTTCTTGCTCAACAAACTCCTGAACAACCGTTTTGATGATAGGTCATTTCAGTTGTTGCTCGACTGTAGAAACTACTTGTTCAAGTAGTGTTCCTTGGCCTTCAATTTCTTCAAACAATAGGTAGGCTACCTCCTGGATCGACTAAAGTTTCTGGGTGACTTCCATCACTATTTTCTGTGTGGTAAGAATGCGTTGTTCGACAATGTGTTGTTCCTGGGATCTCTTCATCCTCTCGATGGGTGAGAGGAGCTGGAGTTGTTCCTGTACTGTATCGGCTTGTTGCTTTGCTTCCTGGAGTTGGGACTCTAGTTTCTTCAACTCTGGGTCTTCAGATAGTTGTTTATATATCTGTGTGCTTCTGCTACTTAGTTGTTTACATTCTGCAGCAAGTGTTTTAATCCTCTTGACTATGTTCTGAGCATTCAATTCTCGTTGGTCGCACACTTCTTGCAGAGTCTGTGGTATGGTATAAATATCTAATTCCACGACCCTTTGTTGAAGTTGTTGAATAACTTCAACCAACTTCGTCACTTGGCGCTCAATGGGCTCTTCGACCTTCTGGTCTAAGCCGGTCACAGAGCAAAAGGATCTGTTGACTACTTCTTCAATTCCTATCTGCTTTGTGAGCAGCTTCTCTTTCTCTTTTTGGATCTTCTCCCTTTCTTCTTCAATTTTTTCTTGGAGAGCATTATTCTCTTATTGCATGGCTCGACGTTGTTCAGTAAGTTCATCTTGTGCTTCTTTAGGGCCTGGGTGGACTGCACTTTTTCTTCCTGAGCACATCGAAGGCATACTTTGACTGTATCAACAATATTGTAGAGCTAAACTAATTCATCTCTTTCTTTTGTTGTTCCTTCTAGCAGAGGTGCAGTAGAGGTTGCTCGACTAGACTAGAGTTCTTGTTGTACTCCCTAGAGTGCGATATCAATCTGTCTATACATTTGTTCCTGCTTCACCTCCTACTTCTCTATGATTTCCTTTGAATCATCATTGACCGTTGCAACAATGAAATCAAAGTCATCCAATGTGAAGGCAATTCACATCTTGGTTACAAGAGTTCTTGGTTTCTTTCTGGAGGAATATTTTAGAGGTGAGACCTTCCTTTTCTTCGATGAGTCTTCTTCATCTCGAGGCAGTGGTACTTTGACTCTCTGGGTTTCTGTACCTTATTCATCATCACTTGATTCATCTGGTGTAATGGAAGCCGTCATTATAGATAGGCTGTCAACATCCTGGACTTCTTCAGTCTTCTTCGTTGACTTTTCTTTCTTTGTCTTATTGGTCCAAGGTGTATCCTGCACAGTTCCGGGGATGTCGATGTTAGACATTTCTGTGGGGTTTGCTGGAACAAGGAGGTCCACCGACCATTCTTTGGTGATCTCTTCCAGGTCTTCTTCTGTCAACTTATAATAGGAATGAAGTTGTTCCTAGTGCTCATCAGCATGTGGGGTTAGGTATATAAAGCGGTGGTCCGCTCTGAACTTTATAAGAGGTCGAAATCTCTATAAAGTGTTCGGGTTTATGCGTGGTTTTCTCCTTATGGTTACTTTCAATTGGTTATAGTACATGTGGAAAAATTAATTCAATTTTCATTTCTTTCTCATGTCGTTCGAGTACCATAATGTACTGAACTTCGCAGCTAGTGGCTCAAAGGGTCCAGGTTTGGGAAGGTTTCACCTTCCAGTAGCTCCCATGCAACAAAAGTGATCAGTATTAGGAGCCATCTAAAATGGAATTCATTCCCCTGATCCTGGGCTTCTCTGAAATCAATCTCCAGTTGATTCACCGGGTACTTCACCCAGTTCATCTGTAGTCCCTCGGTGCACTTTCCTATGAGGTCAACTACAAAGCTAGATACTTGTGTTGGTCAATTCTTATGTACTAACTTCCCTGCGATTAGTTGGCATGTGAGAAGCACTATTCCACTTTCAATGGAAGCTACCTTGTATCCTCTCGCGCCTCTCTCAACATCGCCATAGGCTTCTTTGATCTTCTACGTAAGAGTGCGGTCTGCGGTCTTTCCAGGATAGTACACATGGGGATCAGGGCCCTACATGCTAAGCCCGATGATCCTATTGATCAACACTGGATCAAAAGTTATGCGACCATCTAACCATAGGTATACTCTGTGGTAACTTTCTAGCAGTAGTTTTACACAAGCATTCACCTCCTAGTGTCTACAGAAGTGTGGTACTTTCATAACGTTGAGCAAAGTAGACTACGCGAGGTTCATCGTCCATTGTTGAGGGATGAGATTTGAATTCTTTCCCTTAGTTCTCGTCAAGTACTTATATAGGGAGAGCATGCTGTAAGCTTTACGGTCCCCCAGGTTGAAGTTGCAAAACTTCAATGCTGTAACCTTGTCTTGATTTGCACGGTAGGTGTGCACTCGTTTCGGTAGATATGCAGTGACTACGGTGTATTCAAAGTCTCTAGGGACACTGCCCCTATTAATCTCACCACTCAGAGGGGGTATGTAAGTAGGTAGGATGGATGGCACTAACTTCACGCTAGTTATGTCGTCCTTATTCTTAGTTCTTCTTTTTGCGCCAGCTCGAGATGTTCCTGCTCGAACAATTGACGGGGAGGCTTGCACTCCTCCCATTGATGATGCTTGGACTTTGGTGGAAATTCTTCTTTTCGACATGGTTCTCTCGGTCATTAACTCAAGAAGGACTTCTGTGATGGATTCCTCAAGTTCAGTGAAATCGTCAGACAACACACTTGGGAAAGATAATCAGGGTCACGATGATCTCAAAATGTTGCACTAGGATGAAAAATCTGCTTGCAATGTTCACTGTAGACAATCACTAGTTCTGCAGGCTTCGATTTATTAGTTGGAAAAAGTGTTCTTTGGGCACGACGTGGCGAGCTAAATAGGAAATTCATCAATGGTATTCTTGCAACAGGTATGAAGCTTTCATGAACATTGATCTATTCATTATGGCGTGGTCCAACGGTCTGGTAGTGATCTTTTAATTCTTTTCTGCCCGTTCAGGGCGGAAGTTCAATGCATATATCGGTCCAACGACTATATTTCTTTGCCACGACGAAGTGCCATATGTCATTGTTCTGGTATCCTGACGCAACTCAATTCCTGTGATTTTTCCTTCTGCGAAGTTTCCTGTGGAATCTTCTGTAACTTTTCGATCTTGGCTCTCTTCTTACTTAGCTTCCTAGCCTTCTTCCTAGTGAGCTTTGTCTCGGTCATCCTTTTTCCATTCTAATCCTTATCTTCTCTCAACATAGTTACTTCGCGATGTTGAGATTCTTTCTTCAGATCCAAGGGTAATACACCTTCATCATATGGATTATGTATTTCGGTCTTCTTTGGTTCCTCTAATGTTCTTATAGCTTCGACATCCAAGTCCCCGGTGTTTAATAGCTTATATCTATTCTCTTGTTCTTCCATCAAGTAGGCGATCTTTCTAGTCATAAATTCCATGAGTTCTTGCTTCTTTTGTTCTAGGGCTTCCTTTTCTTCTTTTCTTTGGATCTGGTCTTTTTCAATCCAGATATTTCCTAACAAATCTGGAAATGGGGCATAGTCCTCAATAAATTTAATAACTTCGAATTCTTCCTCTGTCGAAGCTCCATGGGTACTCATAGCTATCTGGGTAATCCTGCCACATAGGGTTACCATTTTTCCTTTAAACAATCCTATTTTTCCTAGTGAAGGAACCATAGCAGGCCTTCCTAGGGTTTCCCAAGTACTTTATGTCATAATGTTCATCTGTGTTCCCTCATCCATAGCACAATCAATGTCGAAGTCTCCTATTCTTACTTCGATTTTCTCCTTTTCTTTGAAGATATCTGACAAACTGGCATCTTTATGTTCATCCAAGGTTTCTTTCATTTTCAACAACATAATCTCTGATTATTTCTGGGGTTCTTCTATAATCTTAGTCTCTTGATCTCCTTCAGGGTTTGCTTTCTCCCTTTTCAGCTTTTCAAGTCTAGCAATCATTCTAGGTCAATCCAGTACTTCATGGTCCATAGCCTTACAATATAGGCAACTAGGGCTTCTCCCAGGGCATTCCTTAGCAAGATGTCCTGGTCTTTTGCAATTGTAACAAAGAGTTAATCCTCTCTTTCTCTTCAATGATCCCCAAATTTTCTTATACCGTGCGCTAGGATCATAATGGAGAACCTGCAAAAATTTCTTTCTAGGATCCTACATCCATTGGTTAGTCCAAAAATTCTTTATATGCATAGGTATAACATATCTATAATTATTCTTATCAGATCTATTCATATCAAACGTTCTTTCATCTAATAATGACCTAGTTTTCAAGCTAGGACAAAATCTATCAAGCATACCTAAATCCATACTTTAGAAAAAAAAAATCACCTCTTTTACTTCTACAGGGCATAACGCTTCTAGATCTAAGAACTTTTAACTATTCTTCCCTTTATCGGAGCACATATCTTATAGATCTTACTTCTTTTCTTCAGTATCAACCTCTTTTCTTGCAGATCTGACTTCTTTCCTTCAGATCTGTCCTTCCTTATTCAACATAGATCTTTTACAATTTCAGGATGAATCTTTGCACAAAGCTTCTTCTGCTCAGTTCCCAGCAATCACAGTTTCAGGTTCCGGCAATGGAACCATTTGTTGGCATAGGGGTAGACCCAGGGTTCAACGCTACAACAACACACCAACAAAAACCTAACTACCGACCCTTTCGGCAACACCTACGAAGAAGATGAAGTCTCACCCGAGGTAGAGGCAGGGGTGGTTGTAGGACTCATATGTCTGCAACCTTAGCTGGGACACAGACCTGAGATTCTAACACTTAACAAAGCACTTAGGAGTTAATCTTCATCAATATTCAATCTTATTATACTTCGCAGATAGCACAGAGCATCACAACATTTACTTAGATCTAAGATCTTTCAGCACTTAGTAACAGTAAAACAAATCAAATCCTATAGATCAACACTAAGCATATTCATACATATCAGAGCTAACATTCATTCATAGCTCATAAGCATAAAGCATAAACATGTCTATCTAAACACATCAAAGCACTTAGAAAAGGAAGAGACAAGCACATCAAGTCGAGGCACAGAGCACAATACACAGATTTACCGTGGTTCACCCCCACCCTAGAGATACATCCACAAAGTCTTCTTCTTTATTAATGTCTTCAATCAGTTACAACACAAAGCCTCCAAACCTTACTGCACACAGGAAAAAAGATCTGCGTAGCTCGCCAGATCCTTCTTCCTTGCCTTACAACACAAAGCCTTATACAGTCTCTCATAGGGAATTGCACTCAGCTCTGCAAGTCTTACACAAAATTCACAATGCCTTACAATACTTGATCACATAGATCCAACTCTTAGAACTTTAGCCAACTTGCACTAAGAAATCACCAAGTGCGCTAAGAAACAACTTCTATTACTTCTTACATTTCCTATCTATTTATACATTACAAAAGTGGGCCTAAGCGTGGGTGAACCCAGGGGTCAACATCCCTTCCCCATTACATTAACCCAAAACCCTAAAAGGACCCAAAAAGTGGTCTAGCTTCCACGATTTTTGCTTCGTGTTGCGCTCCATGTTTGACAAGTTGTCGAAGTCCCAAAAATAGTTAAAAATGACCAAGTGTTCCTCAAAACTTGGTTAAGGGCCAACATATACTAGTGTATATTAGTGTATATATCTTTTCCATTTTGTCATTGACTTTCTTATCAAGTTTCCCTTGGTTTTCATATGTCAACGTGATATTCAGTTTACTT
The DNA here is from genome assembly GCA_009831015.1 of Picea engelmannii. Taxonomy (NCBI): domain Eukaryota; kingdom Viridiplantae; phylum Streptophyta; class Pinopsida; order Pinales; family Pinaceae; genus Picea; species Picea engelmannii. Next base: position 142,096 of record ML806250.1, on the reverse strand, counting down.
AGGATTTGTAGACGGTGCCAGTCGTCATACAAAGAGCTTGGCTTCTATCACTTGGGTTTTTTACTCACCTGAGGTTCAACTGGTTTCTTTAGGTGGCATTTATCTAGGGCCATCAATGAATAATGTGGCCGAATATAGCATCGTTATAGAGATTTTGTGCGATGCCATTTCACATGGTATTCGTTCTTTAGAAGTTCACCTAGACTCCCAATTACTAGTATGTTATTTGAATGACAGTTACCATGTGCGAGACCCTACTCTACTCTGATGATTCCTACGAGTACGACTTTTGGAACGACATTTTGATTTTATTACTTACAATCACATATCTCGAAGTTCTAATTATGTATTCAATGCTTATGCTAATTATGTTTTAGATTGACATTTTTCACACAACTAAAGTAAAGAAAACAAATTCACCAATGCACACATTCTAATATAAGTAAAGCCAAAGATTTTATTTTTTATATTTAATTTCTCCAAAAATATGTTGTTATAGTACAAAATTGGGGCTCACACCCTCAAAATACATATATACTCGATCAATACAATAACCATGAAATATACATCTGTGGCGCCAGATGTGTTTCATGATAACATAATATGGCGTTTGCGAGACGCCGGAAGAGTCGCACCCAAGCACGGGGCACACCTAACACATGTTGCTACATCGTCTCCAACAAATCCTCGACCTAAACCATGGGAATTCTTTGAGTCAAATGAGATAGGTTTCCCTGTGTTGAGGAAAAGATATGAAATTATCTTACTCAAGCATTTTAATATCTTTCTTGGATAAAGAAAGATAGACACAGGGAATATCACCCTATGTTATAGCCTCAAATTGTTTTTCCTAATCCACAAGTATTGGTTACAAGGGCTTAGGATGATTTTTTTTATAAATAAAAGATTGCTGAAAAATTAAATATTTATGTAATTTTCTGAATATAACAGATGCAAAAGTAAATGTAGATACATAAGAAAAAATACCAAGTCAATAAATAACACAAATGAGACATAAAGAAATCGCTTATTTCATTCAAATTAATCAAAAGAATCATTCTCTTTACAAATTTCCCTGAAAAAGTTTGGACCAAAGTAAAACTTAGATGTCCCCAATGAAAACCATACAAAAGGACTTCTGACAGAAAGTAAAAAATTGAACTTTAAAATATGGATCATCTTGTCATAGATTGCTTCCCACTCGACTCTGCACAATATCCTTTATCAGTCATGAAATTTAATTCACAAACAAACAATTCTACAAAGACTATCAAAGATAGATCAACACCTCTGAAAAACAAGTGTCTGAATGATGTAATTCAACCTTGAATCTTGTTGTCTACAATAGGACCCTATCGTCATAAAAGAGAATTAAGATTTCAATGAATTAAAGAATGAATGAAAACTGAACTATCTCAATAAAACTCAAGAGAAGACCTTAGTATGCTTTCTCCTTCTACTCTCCTCTTGTTCCTCCTTCTCTGATTGCCTTTAAACAATTAGAATTAGTTGAAGTAGTTAAACTACCTATTTTAGTTAAGTTAACTAAAACTCAACTAACTTTAAGTTTAGGGGGAAAATTAATAAAATAATAATAAGGGTCTTTAATAAATAATAACTAATAGGTGGGACCCCTTGTGACTCCCTTTAGTTTCTTAACAAACATAAACACAACTAGTCAATCAATCAAACACATCCCTCCTTGTGGCTCCCATCATCATTCTCATAATTTGAAAATTAATATCAATGATATTTGAAACCATATTCAAAATATCCAAAAATAGTGTGTTGTCCAAAAACTTCAACAGTCAACCGTTCTCGACAATCAATAAATAAATACACTCAAAAACCATATTTTCCACTCTGGGAGGCAATTTTCCCTTTGTTGCTACTCTCTCCCTTTGATTTATCTGAATTTTCCTTAGGCTGTGTGGAGCCTTTAGGCATGATCTCACTGATAACATGAGAGCAATCATCTCTCAAGTGCATGCGGGATGAAATGGATTTGGTAGAGTCACTTGATGGAGAGGAGGGGGTAGCAACAACTTTTCCTTTATCAGGTGCATGGTGGGATTTGGTTTTTAGCCTTTTTCTTGCATGGGAAGACTATACAGGTGAGTGTTTAGGTGCAGTTTCGACAGTTGGGTTAATCGGTGGAGGAGGAGAAGGTAGAGACAAATTGGGCCAACCATGATGTTGGGAGACTGCCAAGTGGACAATCTCTTCCCATTTGTCATTTTCAGAGACTTCAAGTTGTAATGAGACATGAGGGGGAACTGGGATACCAGGGACATGCAATGGTTGGAAAGGAGACCTTTTTGGCCTAGGTTGGACCAACCCTTGTCCAATCCAGTTGAAAAACCCAGCTTGAAATAACTGGTTCAACTCTTGTGGATTTGCATCAAAATGTATAGAAAACCTTGGCCTTCGAGGGCCCTTGTCCCAATTTCCTCTTCCCCTATTATTCCAACCATGACTTCCTCTTCTAAAGAAGCTCATTCCTATATGCAACATTTATTAGTAACTATTTTCTTCAACAAACCATACATGATATCTCTTTAAATATGAAACAAAGTTTGGCTCAACAACACATCAGACTCATGCAATCAAATCCATAAAAATCATTTAATACTTGTCAATGAGGAGGAGGTGAATAAGGGTTATGGGATATATGAGGGGTTGTATTGAGCGAAAATTGATCAAATGAAAGGGAACAGATCATGGTTACTTGATCTAAAAATGATAAAGGCTTGTATTCTTGAAAATATTTGCAAGTTTTAATTCAAGTGTTCTTATGCAAAAGGATCAATTTGCAAACACAATTTTTTATAGAAATTACAAATTCAAGATGCAGATAATAAGCATCAAATAACAGTGAACAGAAAACACATAACACAACAAATGATAAAGGAGTTCACCCCTCTCTTGGGCTACATCTCCTGGTCCATCTTCCAATGGATCTTTTATATTATTTGTTCAAAGTGATAAAATATGTGCTTTAAAATTCTCAAAATGCCAAATAGATGGCTCCAATGGCTTCAAAACATCCAAAAACCCCTAGCTGGGATTTTTTGACACCTGATTTGGCCAAAAATTGAAGAAGATAGGCTTCATGGAAGTTCCCCTTCAAACTTGTTGTCTCTGGATCACCAAATTGCACCTCTGTGTGTCCAACCTATCACATGCACTCATTTTTGTGCTAAAACCTAGAACCGGGTGCATAACCGAAAACTGAGCAAACTGTAGGATGGTTAGGGAACCTAGCCCCTAACCGCCTAACCGTTGGGCATGTGGCTTACCATATGAACGCACCCGCACAAAAAAAGGGCCAAGTTTTAAAACTATGGTAACACACCAAGTGTCTAAGCGTGCAGGGTTTGAATGCGCACGCGCGGTGGTGGTTATATGTGACCAAGGGTCAGGGCTTAGCTCCGGCCCGGACCACACCCCAAATCAAAACACAATGCAATTCAAATAAAATTTAAACCATATAGTAGTTAAGAACCAATGGTGGGCATGATGGTTGGGTGACCCTTCCCAAAGCTCTTCCCCTACCCGGAGGTCATGGGATCGAGTCCTGCCGACTACAAAATTTGTATCCAATGCCCAAGTGACATGTGGCGGCCCTTGCTTGAGCCACGTGTCACCAATCCATTCGCCACCAAGATGCCACGTGTCAAGAAATGATTCGATCGTCCAATTTCCAACTGTCTGCCAACTCATCCCTGCCATGTCAATGTACGGCTCTACCATGTCATCGTACAACCCTACCACATCATCGTACGACCCTGCCATGTCAGCATCTGTACGGACTGTACAGTCAACAATTTTTTTTTGCTTGTTTGACGATTTGAACAGAACGTGATATCTCACTCATACGATGTCCATTTGAACCTGAATGAGTTGCGTTGGGTTCGTGATACCGAGGCCTACGCACCCGTTCGATTTGAAGTGATTCCAAGCACTTTGCATTTTGAGCAAAATTTGATCCCCTGGATCACACCTCTCCATTGGAAAGCTTTTGGACCTCCAAAAGGATATTTTCAGTCTATCTGAAGATGAGGGTATAGTTCCCTCACCTTTCCAACCTCAATCCACTTGGCTTTTCTTGGATTTGTGCCTTTAAGACCAATTCAAAGATATTCCACATTTCCTCATTTTGAAGTTCTCATTCTCCTGTCAAGGATTGTGTCTTCATGCATTTTTGTAAGATATTCTGGGGATAAATCATCTATAGAAGGAATCTGAACATGTTCTCCTTGATCATTAATCAAAGGAGGCTCATACAATTTCAAATTCTCAACATTAACAACTGCATACATTTTCATATAAGGAGGCAAATCCAAACGAAAGGCATTGTTACCAATCTTGTCAAGAATCTTGAAAGGACCATATCTAATTGGTTTTAGCTTTTTACCTTCTCCTTTAAGTCTCTCCTTACTAATGTAAAGCCAAACTTCATCTCCAACTTGGAAACTATGATCAACACGATGCTTGTCATGTCTTGTCTTGTACTTGGCTTGACTCTTTTCCAACTTATCTTGTACCATTTGATGTATTGACTGAATTTGTTCAATGAAATTTTCTGTCCTATCAATGTCATATTGACCATCAATAGCAATATCCTTCCCAAAGATAAAATCTAAAGGAGATTTGAGCAAATAGCCAAAACATGCTTCAAATGGCAATGTTTGAGTTGAAGAGTGCTTAGCTCGGTTGTAAGCATGTTGAATGTAGTGTAAATGCTCATCCCAAAGTTTAGGATGCTTGCTGCAATAACCACGAAGAAGATGCACCACTATTCTATTAACCACTTTTGTTTGACCATCGGTTTGCGGATGAAAAGTTGTGCTCTTTTTCAGTTTGGTGTCCATGAGTGCCCATAAACTCAACCAAAAGTTTTCAATAAATCGAGAATCTCGATCAGAAATAATGGATTTAGGCAATCCAAAATGTACCCAAACATGCTGAAAGAACATTTGTGCCATTTGCTTAGCTATAACCTGCTTCTTACAAGGCATCAAAATACAGATTTTGCTAAATCGATCAACCACAACATAAAGATAATCATGATTTCTTTTAGACATAGGTAGACCTCCTACAAACTCCATAGAAATACTTTCCCAAGGACGAGAAGGAACTAGAAGTGGAGTATACAAACCCAACTTTCTATTGCTAGGTTTACTTGTGGCACATAACGAACATCCTCGAACATATCTTGAAACACTTTCATTCATTTTATGCCAATAGAAGTACCTTTGCAAATTAGCCACCGTCTTGCCTACACCAAAGTGACCAACAATAAGAGAAGAATGGGCGTCTCTTATTATGTTGATTATTTCACCCTGTGGAATACATAGCTTGCCAAGATGATACAAAAGAATATCATGCACATGGTAATCCAACTGCTCAACATGGTTAGAATGACACAAAGTTGCATATACTTATTTAAAATCAACATCTAAAGCATATTGCTCAACATAGCTCTCATGCATGATAGGACTGTGCTTAAGAATAACTGAAGCACTAATAATAGGCCTTGAGAGCATATCAACAACTTTGTTATAAATTCCCTTCTTATACCTTATGACCAAGTGGAATTGTTGTAGAAAACCCATCCATTTGAAGTGCCTTGCTTGTTGTATCTTTGTTTGTGATTGTAAGTATTGCAGTTGTTGATGATCTGTGTGGACAATGGTTTCTTTCCCCAACAAATAATGTTTCCATTTTTTCACACGTTGCACCAATGCATACAACTCCTTATCACAAGTAGGATAGTTAATCATGGCACCATTAAAAGTTTCAGAATGAAAACAAATGGGCTTACCATGTTGTAGCAAGACTGCTCCCATTGCATAATTGCTTGCATCAGTTTGGATTTCAAAAGGTTGCCTCAAATTTGAAAGTGCAAGAACTGGGGCTGAACTGATTTTCTCCTTCAAAGTATCAAAATCCTTTTGTTGCTTTCCTCCCCATTGGAAAATTTTCTTGACACTTGTCACTGCATGTAATGGAGCTACAATTGAAGAAAAATTAGCAATAAAATTTCTCCAATATTAGGCTGCTCCCAAAAAACTTCTTACCTCTATCACATTGTTAGGATTAGGCCATTCCAATATGACTTTGACCTTGGAGGGATCAATTTTCAATTCACCTCCACCAACAATATTCCCCAAGTAGATAAGTGAAGTTTTTCCAAACTCACATTTGGACATCTTCAAAAACAACTTTTCTTTTCTCAAAGCATCTAAAACTTGCTTTACATGATTAACATGCTCTTCACGAGATTTGCTAAAAATCAAAATGTCATCCTAGTAGACAATAACACAATCATCAAGAAAAGACCTTAAGACATCATTCATAACTCTCATGAAAGTAGTAGGAGCATTGCAAATCCCAAAAGGCATTACCATCCACTCAAACAAACCTTGCTTTGTTTTGAAAGTTGTATTCCATGTGTCTCCTTCGACAATCCTCATCTGATGATATTTTCTTCTCAAATCCAACTTAATAAAATACTTAGCATCTTTCAATTGATCAAGAAAATCATGGATTCTAGGAAGATGATAGCGATTCTTTACCGTAATCTTGTTCAAGGCCTTGAAATCCACACACATACGCCATGTACCATCTTTCTTTGGCACTAACACAATTGGAGATCCACATGGCGAAGTACTTGGCATGATGACCCCTTTGTCAAGCAACTCT
>ML806250.1:83970-134749 GCA_009831015.1 Picea engelmannii | reverse complement strand
TTAGCTTGTCTAAAATTTTGCCAATCCATAGTAGCTTTTTGCATATATGCCAATGGGTAAAATTGTTTTTTAATTGCAACAATAAAATCATTCCAAGAGGTTAAAATTTTACCATGTTTCTTCGTGTCCTCTTGAGTCTTGGCTTCCCACCAAATGAGTGCTGCACTATCCAATCTTAAAGAAGCAAGATGAATCTTAGTTTCATCATCTTGAATTTTTTGTATCCTACAATACACCTCAATCTGATGAATCCAGTTATCTAATTTCTCAACATTTACCTCTCCATTATACATTGGCAATTCAAATTTAATATCAAGCTTAAACAAAGGAATTTGTGGAGGAGTTTTACCATGCCCCTTTGGAGAATTTGGAAGAGGTTGTGAACTGGTAGAAGAAGAGGAAGATGGAGGTGAGGGTGGTGGAGAAGCACCATTCCCTCCATTTCCATTTGGAGTTGTATCACCACTATCTCCCTTGTTCTTAGAAGGGTTGGAGCCTTGACCTTGCAATCTTGTATTCCTTTCTTCCATCAAGACTTTCATCATTTCTCTCATTTCCATGAAATCCTTTCTGAGATTTTCATCTTCTGTAGGAATATGTTCATGACTCTCTTCATGAGCCATACTTGGTGAATGCCTCCTTGAAGCTTGAGGCGATGATATAATTTTCCTTCTTGGAGGATGAGAACTTGGCTCTAGAAGTTGACCTTCTCCTCTTGTGAGTTTCAACCTTGTGAGCATCAGAAAACAAAACACTTGCAAATAATCAAGCCTTCAAAAACCTAAGCTCTGATACCAACTTGATCTGAAAATGATAAAGGCTTGTATTCTTGAAAATATTTGCAAGTTTTAATTCAAGTGTTCTTATGCAAAAGGATCAATTTGCAAACACAATTTTTTATATAAATTACACATTCAATATGCATATAATAAGCAACAAATAACAGTGAACAAAAAACACATAACACAACAAATGATAAAGGAGTTCGCCCCTCTCTTGGGCTACATCTCCTGGTCCAGCTTCCAATGGATCTTTTATATTATTTGATAAAAGTGATAAAAATATGTGCTTTACAATGCTCAAAATGCAAAATAGATGGCTCCAATGGCTTCAGAACGTCCAAAAACCCCTAACTGGGCTTTTTTGGCACTTGATTTGGCCAAAAATTGAAGAAGATAGGCTTCCTAAAAGTTCTCCTTAAAACTTGTTGTCTTTGGATCGCCAAATTGCACCTCTGTGTGTCCAACCTAGCACATGTGCTCATTTCCATGCTAAAACCTAGCACCGGGAACATAACCAAAAATTGGGCAAACTATAGGACGGTTAGGGAACCTAGCCCCTAACCGCCTAACTGTTGGGCATGTGGCTTACCATATGACCGCACCCGCACACAAAAAGGGCCAAGTTTTAAAACTATGGTAACGCGCCAAGTGTCCAACTGCATGAGGTTTGAATGTGCACACGTGGTGGTGGTTATATGGTGGTTATATGTGACTTGGGGCCGGGGCTTAGCCCCGGCCCAGACCGTGCCCCAAATCAAAACACAATGCAATTCAAATAAAATTTAAACCATATAGTAGTTAAGAACCAATGGTGGGCACGCCGGTTGGGTGGCCCTTCCCAAAGCTCGTCCCCTACCTGGAGGTCACAGGTTCGAGTCCTGCCGACTACTCAAATTTTATCCAATGCCCAGGTGACACATGGAGACCCTTGCTTGGGTCATGTGTCACCAATCCATTCGCCACCAAGATGCCACGTGTTAAGAAATGATTCGACTATCCAAATGACAATTGTCCGCCAACTCAGCCCTGCCACATCAACGTATGGATCTACCACATCATAGTATGACCCTGCCATGTCATCGTATGACCCTGCCACGTCAGCATCTGTACGGACTATACAGTCAGCAAATGTTTTTTGCATGTTTGACGATTTGAACAGAACGTGATATCTCACTCATATGACGTCCGTTTCAACCCAAACAAGTTGCATTGGGTTCGTGACGATGAGGCCTACACACCCATTCGATTTGAAGCAATTCCGAGCACTTTGAATTTTGAGCAAAATTTGATCCCCTGTATCATTACTATTCAACAAATCATCAAACAATCAACTATGTTGTAATAACAAAACATATCAACTGTAAATCATCTCTGTGTTATCCTTGAATTGCTATAATACAGAGTTTTCATTTAATTATACTTTAATTTTAAGAACAAGGCGTGAATAGTGGATTTGGGAATGTGAGGGGATTTGTAATGTGTGGAAAAGTGAGAGAATGGCAGGGAAATAACGAATATTGTTCACAAAACAAATCAAGTAATCAATAAACATAACTCTATACTAAAATCAATACAAAAAATACCAACACCATATCAACAATTACTGTGTATCAAATTGTTCGTTGTTCCAACATTTAAATTTTTCAAAAACTTCTCAATTTAGAATAGTCTGTGCAATCATACTCATAATCGAAACAACTTTCCATTCAATAGTCCTGTTAAGAAAATTCTTGGTCTTTAATTCCTCTTTTTTCCTTTTAAGAATTTAAAGAAAACACACAAAAACTATAAAAATAACATCCACTGCCTACAAATTCACGATCAACCCAAATTAAAATATACACAGGTCCCTTTCCAAATACAAACAGACTTCCAAACATGTCCGATTACACACTTTCTTCATCATATCAACCAATAAGTTTTTGCAACGGAAGCACAGTCAACATAAAACATGAGCCTCATCGTTGTCGATGTAACCATTTACAATATGCACGATGATTCAATAATATATGCACAATGAACATAACCAAATACACATAGTCACCATTTCCATAATTATCTATAATCCTGATCGGGCCTAGCAAAACACACAACTGTTTCTAATTTGCAATTAAGACCATGTTGTAAGGACATAGTGAGTGGAAACATAACGAGAAGATAAAAACCCTCGACTGTATATAATTACTCATTCCCAATCGTAACTCTTCAACCAATTTAATCATAGAAAGACAAGATAGGGGCTCGACGAAAACTTCCATAACCACTCCACTTGATAAACTAATATTTGACAACCAAGAAGATGCCCGAAGGGAGAAGAACAGTTGGAGATTTAAAATCGGGCTATGTCACAAACAAATACAAAGAGAAAGTCGAGAGCGTGCTCATTTAAAAATAGCACAAAGACCTAGAGGTCCTTAGGGACATATCGACCACAAGAAAAAACCTTTTTGATACAGACACAATAGTAAGCCACAAGGTCTCCTTATAACTCCCAGTCTGGGAAATGGAACAACAATTAGCCACAGAGGAAGACAATGATGGGTAGGGTAGAAAAGGATGGTGCACATAGCGAATTTTACGTCTGCAGAGGAGAGGCAAATGTTAACTGAATAGTGACAGTTACAAAGAGAACACAAAGATATAACCTCTATCTATTTTCTTAAGAGTGGCACCATTTGACCACAATACCAATGAGGATGCATAACACCGAGGCATAACTTATATCACCCCACAACCATACAGTATATATCAACGTTATGGAAACCCTAAGACCAATTCTTGAGACTCTTTGGTGCCAAGACAATGAGAATGTGCCCACGACCATGACTCCGGTATGAAAAATACACAACAACCAAATGGAAGTCTGAATGCGACTAGATAGGGTTACACTCATGACTTTGAGGAAGAAATCGACAATAATAAACTGAGCGAAAACCTCCACCATTAATACAGAGAGATATATAACCAATTCACTTATTATCCACAAAGACCCACCATGATTTTAATTGACAGAGAAACCAGTGAATGCACAACTCAACCAAAAACCAATTCTTTTGCTTGCGATCCGAAACAATTATACAGTCATCTCAGAGAGAAATAACACACATTTACATAGTTGAAATTCTCAGGAGCACACAAACCCAAACATTACTGAGCCATTGTTTGTTCATACACAGAGCATAATTCAGGGATGGAGTGAAAAAGAACCATACCTGCAATAGAGATCTTAAAAGGGCGAGTTGGCTGAGCGTCTTTCTTCCCAATCATGGAATGTGAAGCTTAACCACCAACATACCAAAATGAAACAAGGAACAATACTAGGGTGACAGTCGATGGGGTGGAGTATGGAGTGACGTGCATTTACTGCACGTTGCTTCCATCTCCTATCCTATTTAATTCAAAGTACAATACAACCAAACATTCACCAATGCATTAAACCATATATTTGATGCCCAAACCATTGAAATTTGTGACGATATTCCTTGCCCAATGCGCCACCCAAAACATTCACACATTAACCTTTTCCAAGCTCTATGCCATACCATATGTATTGCAATGTTATATGTGCCCAAAATAAATCAAATGAAAATCGCATAGCCACTAACCAACCACATAATAGTTAGGACTAAGACTAACATCTTTTACTTTTCCATTTGCACATAACCTTTAACATAGCTTAAACATAGATCCTTTCCCTTTTGGATTTTTTCATAAGTTCTATTTCTTTGTTTTGGTTATGTTGTTACTAACATGTTTCTTGTGTGTATGTGGCCAGGTAGTAGATCACGATGATTTGTGACATGATTAAATCATAGCAACTATAAATGCATTCCCATCATAACATAAAAAATAATGCTTTGAATTGCAGAAACATCCCATAAAATGCATCATCCACCTGTTACTATGTCAAAATGAAACCAAGACTGCATTGTCAACCATGTAGGACTGTGTATGCAATGTTGAAACAAACAAAAAAATGTGTGATATGTCTATACTTGAGCCTCCAGTCTACAATGGGGTCCCACCTATTATTACTATATTATTAGCATAGTTTAAATAATAGGGCTTAAGCAATACTTTGCGGCAAAATTACTCGTTGCGATTTTAATCATCAACAAACTGGTGAATCCAAAACGAAATCTGTTTCCAACAGATTAAGAACTCAAAATGTCTAGTTTTGCAGACCAAGTAACATTAGATCAAGACGATATAAATCAGAATGATTATGCAACAGGGGAAAGTGAGTGGATTTAATGGAAATATGTCCGAGAATTGGGGAATAACTCATGGAAAGTGTTGAGTATGAGGGGGTTTATCCCTGTAAGAATAATCATTCAATTAAAATTTTCTCTTGACTTTAAGGAGAAAAAATTTCTGAACTTGCTCTTTTTGAATCTCGAATGGATGAAGAAATGGAAAGCAGAAGCGGGAAGTAACCAACTATATCATAAAACAACAGTGAAAGAGAAAACAAATTCAATGATGCCTTCAGGGAGAACATCATGACAACCATGTAATCTTGATTGTTATTGATTAAAAATACTTTGCAGGAGTGTTGTTGTGACAAAACTGATCCAATACTTTATTTTTGACAAAAATTGAAGTCAAATAACAAAAGAAAGAAATGTCATAACATAAATGAAACAACAAAATGGGAGTGAGCAGAAATCAAATGACAGAAATGAAAATTGCAGAAATGAAAACTACTAAAACGAAAGTAGAATTGAAATGTCAGAAATGAAAATACTAATGTAAACGCATAAATGAAAACTATTGTAAAAGCATAAATGAAAACTACTAAAATAAAGAATAATCCAAACAACGTTAAGCTCTTCAAGTTGGTTCCATGTAATGTTTTAAGTGAGAACCATTAGTGCTGTGGGAAAACAATCGCTCTTGTAATTCATTTAGAATGTAAGAGTTTGCACCTAGGACAAAAGCGATCTTGAAAGGACCCAACCATAATTTTTGAAACTTTGAAACATCTGATTGTCTTTTAGAGTACAGAGTTAATTCATCAAGATATATATGAATAATCTTGCCGACCAAATTAAAAACCCATTCTGAATACTTAACTGGAAATATAATCCCAACTTTCAAGAGTTTTTCCAACTCCTTTCGAATAGTTGCTTCCATCACAGGGTTAATAAGTCTTTTTTTTTGCCTATATAGTTTTATGCCTTCCTTGATAGGAATGGCATGTTGTATATGAGCAATATCAAAACCACGAATATCCTCATAAGACCAAGCAAAAACATCTTGAAATTCACCAAGCAGTGTGGAAAACTTCATTTTTTCTTCATTAGAACATTGGGCACCTATTTTAACATTCTTTGGAGACTCGGGTGTTCCAATGTTCAAGGAAATGGTTTCACACATCTTCCTTTTCGACTCCTCTTCTTTATGTTTCTCTTTTCTGCCTACATCACTCAATGAAAATGGACTTTCTAGAGGAGTCAAGCCCTTAGAAATCTTGTTATCTTCCATTGATATGATTTCCTTAGGCTTATAAGGTTCATTTTGAATGAAAGCACATATGCTCTCATCACTAGGGAATACCTTCCATGATTCTATATTGTCAGGGATATGTGGATGATATAGAGATTGAAAAGTAAAATCATGTCTTTGTGGTAGAAGTTTCCAATTAGGAGAGGCTGCAAAAACAACTAACCGATCATCCATTGAGTTTAGTTCCCTTTTAACATGAGTGATGTTGAAATATAGTAGGCTCAAAATAAGTGCCAAAATAGTTTGGGTGTAGTGTTTCATTAACTTGTTGTCAGGAGAGTATATCTTACGTATAAGGTTCACAACAAGCTCAGAATCCCTAAAAACTGTAAGGTGACCAGAACCCAAATTATAGGTGTTTTCAATGCCTAACAGTAATGCTTCGAACTCAGTGACTGTTATAGCAATATTTGCCTCACCCTATGAAATATTTCACAAGAAGGCATTTTTCCATTTCCCCATGCAGACTTATCATCCTTGTTTGTAAATCCCAGAGCTAAAAATGCATATTTTTCCACATGTACACATCTTTCCTACTATACAACATGCATATACGCAAGATGCACCACTACAACCCGCATACATCGAGATGTGTGACAAAAAACAAAAATTGATGTCGGGTTTCCATGTCAAGAAAAGAGATCTATGATCCTTGGCCTTCCATAAACGTTCCTACTCTGCTCTTCAGTTCCATTTAAAGGCTACAAATGGCTAATTCTGAGCTATGGAAAGGAGGAAAAAGAATTCAACTTTGACAACAAAGTTACTATGGAGAAATTATTTACTTCATATTGAGTCTACATCCCTTTTTCTTTTAAGTCTGAACACAGTGTTCATCCCCCAAGCTCTTCCCTTATTGATTGAGAACCTCATTGATTCTATTTTATGAGCTTGCCTTTGGTGGAGGATTGAAGTGGTGGAGGCCCAACTGGAAGGAACTTAGTTTCTCTGTTTCGAACTGTGCCGACATAGAAGTCTATAACATTTTCACTTCTACTGATCATATATTAATAGAAATACTCTTTTCCCATCCAAATGATATCTTGCAAATATTTGAATTATTATTCCATGGGTGTATTTTTCATGTTTATTAATGGATTATTCTATTGAATGTGCTAACATCATTTATTATCACCATATGATTTCTTTGCTTGGTTGTTGAGGACTAGTTGCAGGTATATTTCTTTGGGTGAAGTTCTCAATGGTGAACTTCATCGAATGTCTGGACAAGGTAGGCCTTTTATCTTGTCTTTCTAGCATATTCATTTACATAGCATACTTGATAAGAGAGTTGATTTATGTAGTCATTTCCATCTGTTGTGGTTTACCCTAGCCATAGAGAGATTTTCCTCATAACAAAATTGACAACCATACCGGGGATTGAATCTTCTTTCTTAGGGTTTGGAGTACTTTTCTCCTTAGATTACTCTCATTCCTATTGTGTTTCTTGTCGTATCATTGCTTGACAACCTTTGTTCACTCTGGGTCTGAGTTTTTCATCCCTCTCCCTTTCCTAGCCTTGTTTTTAAAACATATACACAGTTTTTGGCTTGACAGTCACGTATATACGCAGGATGTCCTCTACAAGCTAAATATATACACTATGTTTCCTTGAAAAGTCATGCACATCAGCCTTCTTTGCTTGTTTTCTGAGTCTGGTGGTTGTTGGGTGGGATTTGATGTTTGCTGAGTCTTCTTGGGTCTCTGTAGTGCTTGTTAAGTGCTTGTGGGGTGACAAGAAACCTGTTTGGAGTTGAATTTTTGGGCAGAGTCTTTCTCATCACCTTTTGATTTTGATTGTCCTTGTACATTGGGATGGGTGTCTTGTTTCTTGGTATCCTACTTGAGTTGTCTATTTCTATACACTGTAGATTTTTATATATCAAGTTGTTGTTCAATCGATGCATTTTCATTTTTATTATATTGAAAATACAAAAGTATTAGGCATTTTGCATTGCTTGGAATTTTCATCTTTTGAATCTTTGTCATTAGCTTAGTGAATACACTAAAAGAATACATTTTTACTTCAAAATTGCAGAGTTGAAATAGAAAATTGCATTTGTTTTGAAAATCATATCATTCATTGAAAATTGAAGTTAGGACTTTGCATTATATTTATATTTACTTTTCTTTCCGAGTCATAACATGATGAGTTTCACTACCATACCTTTTTGAGTAATCACGACCACTGAAATTAACACTATAATTTAAAATTGATTAGTCGCAATTTTACTTTCTAGGGTACACAAACTAGCTTAGGATTTAGTGCCTTGGAATAGGCCTTGGAATAGGATTTTGTGAGTAAACTTATCAAAGGCAATTAAATCAACATATGTGTCTGAAAAAGGGAGTGGAGAAATACATTGTATAATTGGTAAGATCAGGAGGCTTTGCTCACACCAGAGTTAATCACAGGGTCGCACGAGGTTGGTTGAAGGGATATCCCCCTGATACCTTCTTAGAGTTAGAGATATTTCTGGAGATCTATTCATATATGGGGATCTTGTTAGTGCCCTTACCTCCATGAGAGGTGGTGCTTTCAAGGTTTCAGGATTTGCTTGATCCAGGTGGATATCGGTAGCCACCCACCTTTTCCAAATGGCTCAAAATGACTTTCTGGCAATTTTGGCGATTTACTATTTTTAGCAGGTTTTAACTTCTGGGGCCATTTTGAGGGCCCAAATGAAGGTTTTTTGAGATCAAGGTTCTCAATGATAGACAAAGGCATGATTGAGCCCCAAAAATGAATTTCCTCGATGATACCTTTCCAACGAGCTATCACACGCCTAAAATAGAGATCGTATGCAAAAGTTACGACCTCGGGAAGTTCATGTACTCACTTACCCAAACGGGGCCCACATGACTTTTGGCGCTTCATCTCCCAGGGTTAGGTTTTTGGATGTCTAGGGTTTTTGGAATTCCTACTTATTGTAAAAAGGTTTTCAGAGCCTCATTATAATCATCTTCTTGTGAATGAGAGTAGCTGTCACATCTCTTCTCAGAGATAAGCTGCCACCATTCTAGCGAGTCTTTCACTCTGTATTTTTACAGTCTCTGTACATTTCGCTGATTAATAGAAATCATGTATTACTATATATCCGTGTTTATGGTTGCATCTCTGATACATTTCTGTTATATTATTGAATATCTGCAATATCTCTGTGCATTTCTTTATTATATCTCCGCTCTCATTTCGTGCCGAAAATAATTCGGATCAGTGGTATCAGAGCAGGCTGCTCTTCATCGTTTTTTCAGTGCATGTCCCCGACGAGGTCCGAGTATAGCAAGTTGGGTCTTGAACTTGTCTCTCTTGAAGACAATCACTCTCGCACACCCAATAAACCCTCAATGGCGGAAGAAAAGAAAAATGACGGAGCAGACGATCCTATCAATTTGTTGCTTGAGCAAGCTCTCACGCGACAGAGGGACGAAATGATGGAGAATTTTTCCCACATCCTTCAACGCCTGCCGATAGCATCATGCACATCTTCATCAAGCGGCCACTTTGGAGGCACCTCGCTTTTCAAGGTACAAGTTAATTTTGATATTCCTGTATTTGAAGGACAAATAGATGCAAAAACCCTAGAAAAATGGTTAACTCTGCTAGAAGGTTATCTCTTTGTTCACAATTTTTCTGACAAAGAAAAGATCACCTTTGCACTCCTCAAAGCTCTCCCTCATGTCAAACATTGGTGGGAAACTTACTGGGAGCAAAGTTCCATAGAGGAGTCTGGAATATATGGGGTTGATCCCACCTGGGATTTTTTCGTGGATGCCGTAAAAGAACAGTATTACCCTGTTGGAAACTATGAGGACCAGTACATGAGATGGACCACACTGCGGCAAGAGAGGGGCCAAGCAGTTTCAGAGTTCACCAATAACTTCCATACCTTGTGCACCAAGCTGGGTATCAAAGACTCCGAGAGAGATTTGGTTCTAAAATACCGTGGGGCTCTACACAGATACATCCAAATTGAAATGGATCTTCTGGACATCTCATCACTCGGTGTTGCTTATTGATATGCTGTTAAAATTGAGCAGAAATTTAAGCACCAGAAAAAATGGGAATTCGGGTCTGCAAATCCACAACAACCAAAGTATGGCAAAGACGGCCCGAAAAAGCAGTCTCTCGAAAACCATTCCAAGACACAGGAAAAGAAGGGTCATGGGAAGACAAAGAAGGACACTAGAAAATGGTGCGAGTTCCACAAAAGCCCTTGGCACAACATCGATGAATGTCAGTCAAAACAGTTATTGGTGGCCGAGATCAAAGACAAAGAGTCGAACCTTGATTCAGAATCTGATTCTGAAAATAATGGTAAAGGATAGATCATTGACATAGACCCCACTGTTATTGTCGCGACCGCAACAATTCAACCAGAGGAACCAACAGATCCTGAAGAGGGGGAGCGCCTTTTTCATTCACATATGTGGGTGAAGGGGACCCCGCTGCATTTTATTGTTGATAACAGAAGCGAGAAGAACCTCATCTCAGCAGAGGTCATCAAATAGTTGGGATTGTCGACAACACCACACCCATAGCCATACAACATCGGGTGGCTTCGGCAAGGACGAGATCTCCGTGTCAACCAACAGTGTCGATTTTCATACGGCATCCAACCCTTCAAGGATGAGGTATTATGTGATGTTGCCCCACTGGATGTCTGTGATGTTCTCTTGGGCCAACCATATATGTGGAGATGCCATGATGTTTATGAGTCTCGACCCCGTAGTGTCATTGTTACTTTGGGGGGTCATCTCTACAGAATACCAGAGGTAGTTCTGACTATTGTTCCACCTAAAAGGTGCCACAAGGTAGTATCTCATACTGCAAAATTCATCTTCTTCACAATCTGTTCAAAAGGAGAACAAAAGGACACTGCAACCACTACAACCTTGCCCCAAGCACCTTCTATCCAACAGAAGCAGGTCGACAAGGCTGCAACAAAGTGTAAATATTCCTTCTGCACATCATCCTCTCATGTATCTCAACTTGTTGAGCAGCCTCAACCGCAACAGGTTCGTGACATATTTCCACAAACTAAGCAACACGACATCTCCAACAAGACAAGCAGCTCACCAAGTTGCAGATTCAACAAATGCTTTTCCCTCTCCCCCTAGAACTCAACGCAATGGATACCATTGCTTCCTAAGGATGGAGGATTGATCCAGGTGGATATTGGTGGCCACCCACCTTTTCCAAATGGCTCAAAATGACTTTATGGCAATTTTGGCAATTTACTATTTTTAGCAGGTTTTAACTTCCGGGGCCATTTTGAGGGCCCAAATGAAGGTTTTTCGATATCAAGGTTCTTAGTGATATCCAAAGGAATAATTGAGCCCCCAAAATGAATCTCCTCGATGATACCTTTCCAACAAGCTATCACACGCCTAAAACAGAGATCGTATGCAAAAGTTATGACCCCGGGAAGTTGATGTACTCACTTACCCAAACGGGGCCCACATGACTTTTGGCGCTTCATCTCCCAGGGTTAGGTTTTTGGATGTCTATGGTTTTTGGAATTTCTTCTTATTGTAAAAAGGCCTTCAGAGCCTCATTGTAATCATCTTATTGCGAATGCGAGTAGCCTTCACATCTCTTCTCAGAGATAAGCTTCCACCATTCTAGCGAGTCTTTCACTCTGTATTTTTACAGCCTCTGTACATTTCTCTGATTAATAGAAATCGTGTATTACTGTATATCTATGTTTATGGTTGCATCTCTGATACATTTCTTTTATATTATTGAATATATGCAATATCTCTGTGCATTTATTTATTATATCTCCACTGTCATTTCGTGCCGAAAATAATCCGGATCATTGCTACCCTACCCATATGGTGGACCTGACTTACAACTTCTCGCTTGTGCATTGTTTATACATTGTTTTATTAGTTGCTTGACTTAGGTGCTACATAGGTTACTTGCAAGGGTTATTATGCAGGTACCCTAGGTCAGATAAGGGTCAGACAACACACAACCTTTATGGAGGATTACCTCTCTAGGGGGATCTAACCGACTTGTTGTTAAGCCCACGAGGTCCCTTATAACTAATTCGGTTACCTCCGATCATTAGCAGGGAGTCTCAAGCCCCTCTTGGGAGAGACATACCTTCTTTAGGGAGGGAGGCCATTTTCAACCACTTTACCCCATTTGTGTGCATATTGGGTGTTTGACTTTTTGTGTGCTTTTTGATTACTAGTTGGCCTTAGGATTTATGTTTCATCTTTAGAGTCTTGAGTCATCGTGGATTCGGACCAACGTCCCCGTCGGTCCCGTCGCTTGTTACAATTACCACCAGATTTCGAGTCTTTTCCTTCTAAAAGGTGTAGAGTTATTAGACGTGGTACAAACACCTCCACTGTTCAGACTTGTGATTCTACAAGGATGAGTACTGAAACTAATCTTCAGAACACTGGGAGCCCTTCAACTCCCACACCCACTATAGTTAATGGCACCCCTTCGACTCCTGCAACCACAATGGTTGTAGTGCCGGAGGAACCTATCATTACTATGGCTCATCCTATAGTGAATGCTCAATCTCTTGCCTCGAACCCTTTTGGGTCTCTTAGTCACTCATCGAGCTATAATGTTCAGTCCATCCCTATGGCCTCTAGTCCTTTTTCCTATGGTATGTCGAACTTTACTTCCCAGTTTTCAAACACCATCCCAACTGTTGGCCCTAATGCTAGCATTGGGCTTGGGGTCACTACACCTCCTTACACTCCATTTTCGTTTAGTGGTTCTCAAATCCCTCAAACGAATCCTAATATGGGAGGCATTCCTTCTTTTAACCCCAGGTCTAATCCTCTTGCTTCTTGGTGGAATAACCAACCTGGCGGACAAGCTTATGCTAAAGTTCTGTCCTACACCCCTACCTCCTCGGTGTCGATTCTGACCAACACATTTGGAATGACGAATCCACCTCTATCCTTCACATTCACACCTGGAGGAGGTCAATTTCATGCTTTGGGCAACCCCCAACCCAGATCCAATCCGGTTGGGGACAATTTTTATAACTCCCATCAGAATATTCATACTGGAATGATGCCCAACCAACCTTTTATGAATCATCCTGGAGGAGGGCCTTATAATCCCGGACAAGGCTATGGTGCTTACTAGAACCCTGGTTGGGATACAGTTCCTCAAACACAATCTTTCCAGGGAGCTTGGACTAGATGCCACAACCAACATAGTTACCAACTTAACGAGAACTCTACAGAGTTCTCATTTTTTGGGGGGTCAAGTTTTTTACTCTGTTTTTAAAAATGGTGCTACCAGTTTTTCATTTATTTTCAAATTGTTCAATTTTTCTTTTTTTCAACGATGTTTTTTCATCTATTTTCAAACTTTTCTATTTTATTTTTATTTTTATTCAATCGTGTTTTTAATCATATTTCCATGCTTCATCCAATGTTAAAAATGTTGTACACCATTTATTTTTTTGAAATTAAGATTTTTCATATAATTATCTGTCTTTAATTATGGTTCCATACATTTTAAATATAGTGAAAAATATCATTTTTAACACACTTTTTTTACCTTCAATACATAGAAAACAATTGTACTTAAATTACACTATTTTTAAATATTTAGCAAAAAAATATAATTCATTTTTTTTGGATCAATTAAAAACTAAAATAAATAAGAAAACAAACATAATTGAAATTTAAAAAACAAAAACATTTTAAAAGCAAATTTATATGAGAAAAAACCATTGAAGAAAAACCTAAAAAGCTAAAGAAGAAAAAAAAACCATAAAATTAAAAATATATATGGAACATATTTTTTTTATAATTGGGTAATTTATATGTAATTGGGTAATTTACCTAATAAAATATATTTACATGAAAATAATTTTTTTTATATGAAATTGGGTAATTTTTTTTTTTTTTAATTGTTTTATTTTTTAATATATTGATATTTTTAATTATGATTTGATTGATTTTAATAAATATAGATATAAAAAGTAAAATTATTTATGTGGATTTATTTTTGATTATATATTGATATTTTGGTGAATTTTAATAAATATAGATATAAAAGGTAAAATCATAAGATTAATCTATTTGATATGAACACTATTAATCCATTTAGAAAAGAGTCTTCC
Organism: Picea engelmannii; assembly: GCA_009831015.1. Taxonomy (NCBI): domain Eukaryota; kingdom Viridiplantae; phylum Streptophyta; class Pinopsida; order Pinales; family Pinaceae; genus Picea; species Picea engelmannii. The sequence continues at coordinate 120,348 of ML806250.1, read as the reverse complement.
TATTTCAAAGTATTTAAAGTTGTATTGTTGAAAGCGATATGTTTGACCATAAAAATTGAACCATAACTATCAATTATTTAAACGAATCTTTTGTTATCGATCCAACTACACACACATCACTAGTTCTGATTTCTTGACGGGTATCTTACCATTATTGAAGCTGCAAACACGGTATGCAGACGAGATGGGTAGATGACGTGTCAAGGGGCCGAAGAGCAGTTCTGCGTAAACTGATTCCCCGGTGCGTTGAATTCTGCCGCGGGAAATCACGACAGTGGAACCTGCGGGAATGTCATGTTGTTAGCATTAGATGACACATGCATGACGTTGTTAAAGGGATTGGAGGGAACACCAATGTTAGTGCGTGGAATAGCCACAACGTACGACCGACCATGCAGACAAGTAAATGCATTAGGCGGACCCCGCTGGCCAACTACGCTGAGTTGCCGCTTTCAAAATTATGCCCAAACCTTTTTACTGTGTCACTGAGGTGATGTTAGGCATCGCCCCAGCCCCCGTGGACCTGGCCCAGGTCTCATTGATATTATAACCATGTTATAATATAACATTGTTATATTATAATAACAATGTTATATTATAACATTTTTACATTATTAATATATTATAAGAAAAAAACATTTAAATAAATTTGTAGTTTAGGTAATATTAGTGTTTTTGTTAATTTTTTTTTATTTTAGATGTTTTTTTTTAAATATTTTATTGAATTTTAATTATTTTTCAGTTTTTTTTTTCTATTTTTTTTTTCTTTTTTTAAGTTTGAAGGGATTTTTTGCTCTTCTTTTTAACAAAAAAACGTATTTTTGTTTTTTAAATTATTGCTTTTCTGGGAAATTTTATTTTTTTTTCATTTCTTTCTAGTTTTTCTTTGTTTTTCACAATTTTGTTAGCTCGTAAAATTCCTTATCTCATATGTTTTGAATATGGTCAATATAACAATACTTTTAAGAATTTTTTTATGTTTCATTCAATGTAACTTGTATTTACTGTTTTATTATTATAAGTAAAAAATTATTAAAAAGTGACGTTGAATTTTTAAAGTATATTGTTATATTTTCATGGCATTATGTATTACCTTGTGCTTTGCATGATAATAACATTTAAAAAGTAAACATTTAAGGGTTTCTTTTATGATTTTGTTTACAGTAATGATGGGTTCTTTTACCACATTATAAAAATGTGTCATTTTCATACCCCAATTTTAGAATGGGTACTACCGGTAGTAGTATTTTTCAATTTGATGGTTGATTTTGAGGTTTTGGTTGTAATGGTACCAAGTGATAAAAATACGATTTCAAATGATCTCAAAATTTAATGTTTTGAAAAGAAAAAAAAAAATTCAAAAACATCTTATTTGTTTTTAGGTGTTGATTTTAAGGTTTTTCTGAGCTACTGTCTAAGTTTTGAAGCCCATGTTTTAAAAATGTTGTAATTTTTACCCCATTTTAAAAAATGGTGTTACCGGTAGCACCACTTTTTTATTTGGGGGTTGATTTTGATGTTTTTTTTATGCAAAAGTATGGGTTTTTTGGGCCAGAGTTCTCGTTTTGAGGTCACAGTTCTCATTAAGTTGGTAACTATGTTAAGCCCGTCTCCCTTTTCTGGCCATGCTTAATCTGCCAGACTTGTCTAAGTTGATGAACGACCCTGTGAGTCATGATCCTACATGGCCCCCCGTCCCCACCAAGCTTCCTTCAGACATTTCAAAATTCGAAGGTAAGAATGGCGAGGATCCTGGTGATCACATTACTACCTTTTACCTTTGGTTCTCCTCGAATTCCCTTAATGACGATTCCATTCGGTTAAGATTATTTCAATGTACCCTCATTGGGGTCGCTGCAAAATGGTATATAGAACTACCTAGGGGGGAATATGGGACCTTTAGTCAGATGGTGTGGGTCTTCCTTAACTACTTCCAATTGCCAGTTCGTTACGATGTTGGCCTAGAAATTTTGTCGACTTTACGCCATGACACAACCACTCATATCTCAGATCATATCCAGGAGTGGCGTAGATGGAAGACGTTGATTAAGACATCCATACCCCCAACTTTTCTTTTAGAATGGTTTATTAAATCTTTGCAGCCTCCTATCTCAGAGGATGTTGCTACATCTAGGGTTACCACTGAGGAAGAAGCGATATTCAAAGCCCAACAGTTAGATCTTACATATGCTTAGTATGGGATGTTATACCACATTCTTCGAGACACACCAAAGTCAACTTATGACCCTAGACAAAAGCCCGAACCTCATGCCGATGGCATTGTAGGCTCCGCCAATGTAAAACCCACAGACTCGATGACAAGCTATTTGAACGAGTTGTCTCTAAACCAATCTGCAGGAGGGCCAACTTCATTTGTGTCTTCCAATCCCACTCAGTTGGTGGATGTACATTTAGTGCAATCATCATCCGACCCAAATGGTAACCAACAACTAGTCGGGAATAAGAAGAAATGATGTAATAATAGTAAGGGTGGGAAAAATAATAATAAATCCAAGGACAATGGTAATAATGAGAAGACAAATAATAATGTTGGAGAGGGAAAGAGAGAAATACGTAAGGTGAAATTTCCCTGTAAGCTTTGTACAAATGACCACCTTACTCATTTATGCCTCAAACTTGCGGAATGTGCGAGGCTATTATCTCTACCACCGACCGTGCTGACGAATCCTTTTCCACATAACCAACACATGGCCTTGTGTTCCTCAAATGCCAGAAATGTGGTTGGTGGGAGTCAAAACCCGCCATTGCAAGACAATGACCGTTTGTGTATCAATATGGTCGATGCGAAAGTTAATGTAGCCACTCGATCTCGAGATTAATGCTCTTCACAGGCTATACCTAGTCTATAATCTCCTCCTCCTCCTTTGGAGATGAATTTACATATTGAAAAACCAGATCCATCGCCTCATATTTTGAAAGGAGTAATCAAGTGCTCTACCCACAATTCAAATGCTAGAGCCGCCCATAACTACTCTATTGTTGAGGACCTGGGTCAAACACCTTATGCAAAGTCAGCTTTGGAGGTACTCCAGATGTGTCCTTAATAGAGGGACGCCTTGCTATCTGCGTTAGGATCTCTAGAACCTAGTGGCTCAAAAGTTATCAAGTTTGATGTCACAGAGGTGAAGACTTGCTTGCCTTACCATGTGGCTTTTCAAATCCACGTGGGGTACTCAAAGTATACCATCAAACATGCGGTTGTTGATGAAGGTGCTTCCACTTGTGTGATGTCCCTAATCTGTTGGAAAGATCTCGGCTCTCTGACCCTTTCCAAGTCATCGAACNCGTTCCTTCCACCCTCACAGTATTCTTCCTACCTTTCCGGCCTAGTTAGGTGGGAATAAGGAAGAGGTGGAGGTCGAGGTAGTTGATGCGCCTCTCGATTATAACTTGTTACTAGGATGCAATTGGACATATGCTATGGTCATCATCATACTGTCCATCTTCCGTACTATTTTTTTTCCTCATGAAGGGAGGATTGTGACGATCGACCAGTTATCCTTTGCGTATGCTAGTCCCAATGCATCTGTTGGACCATCGATCCCTGTGATTGACAATTCTCAGCTGACAACTGAGAATGTCAATGTCAGAATGTATTCTTCCCTTATGGGTAGTTTCGACTTCATGACACCAATTCACCAAGTTTACGCCATGTCCAGTAGGCCCGTTTCGACGGGGAGGTCCATTCCTTTACACACTTCCTATTTTAGTAATCTATGTACCCTACCTTCCCCAACTTCATTATGAAGGTCAGTTGCATGCTGGAATGGCCATGCCACTATCGACAATGGATGTTTCATATCAATCTTTTCTTGTCTCTTCCACTGATCTCGATCCTGCTACCTTGTCGACGGACAAGGAGGATCTCGTTCTTAGGACCATATGGGCCACTTCATTATCTTGTTCACATGACTGCCTCGATGAGAATTTTCCCTCTGAAGAAGCTATCATCGAAGCCATGAATGGTTTCAATATACCTTGGGATGATATGCATCATCGCTCTTATTTTCTCCCAAGGCTTGGAAGAATCGAACACGATGACTTTCGATCTACTTTGAGTGAGATAGTCGGTCACACCATAGTTCCACTTGATACACATGACATTTATGCTGAAGGAAATATGGTGAGTATTTATCCTACCGTCAAGATTGATATCTCTCGTACCCCTGGCAAGATTGAAAACATACACATTGGTGTAGATTGTTCTCCAGAAGAAATCGTGATCTACACCGAACTATTCAAGTAATTTTGAGATGTATTTGCTTGGTCATATCAAGATATGCCAGGAATTGACCCTCGTATTTTCGAGCATGAGATTAGAACTTATCCAGATGCTAAACTTGTTTGACAACATCCTAGAGCTATCAACCCTTGGAAGGCCCCTTCTATTAAGGTAGAGGTGCAGAAGCTACTTAATGTTGCCTTCATCTACATGGTTCCCTTGAATGAATGGATATCCAATCCCATTTCTATGAATAAGAAACAAGGAAATATCCATGTATGTATGGAATTTTGTGACCTAAACAAATCCTATCCTAAAGACAACTTCCCGACACCTTTCATCGATCAGATTCTCAATGAGTGTGTGGGAAGCGAAGTGTTTTATTTTATGGAAGGATTTTCAGGGTATAACCAAATTCAAATTAAACCTGAAGATCAAAACATGATGACATTTATTTTTCCTTGGGGTACTTTCGCATACTTGAAAATGCCTTTCATCCTTAAAAACGTTAGAGCAACCTTCCAACGTGCTATGACCTTTTCTTTTCACGATCTTAAGCATATAGTCGAAACTTACCTTGATGATATTGCTGCTCACTCTCGTAGGAGAGTGGATCACTCTGCGCACCTTCATCTTGTTTTTGAAAGATGTCGTTACTATAGAATCCGATTGAACCCTCAAAAGTGCACATTTTGCATTAGGTCTAGTCGTCTTTTGGGATTTCTAGTTTTCGAGACTGAGATCATGGTATATCCATTAAAGGTTGAGGCAATACTTCGATTGCCTCCCCCATGCACTATTAGACAACTTCAAGGTTTACAGGGGAAAGCTAAATTTTTACGTCGATTTATAGTAAACTATGCCAATATCACTAAGGGTTTCATGTGTCTTTTGAAGAAGGACACCCCTTTTATCTGAGATGAGTGAGCCCATGAGTCCTTTGATGCTTTGAAGAAAGCCTTGGTATCGACACCTCTGCTAAAGTCTCCTAACTACACTAGGGATTACTTTCTTTATATCTCCACATCTAAGGAGACGATTGGTATGGTTTTTTTTCAGGAAGATGATGCACTCCACGAGCAGGTCATCTACTATCTTAGTCAAAACCTAGTCGGTCCTAAGCTTAATTATTCTCATGTTGAAAAGCTAGATTTGGTTGTCGTCCACACAATACAATGTTTACATAATTATATACTACGTTTCAAGACTAGTGTGGTTGACGATGTAAATCCATTTCAATACATCCTTACCAAGCATATCATAGGGGGGAAATACAATAAATGGATTGTCGTTTTACAAGAGTTTGATCTTGATTTCGCTTCTGCGAAATCCAAGAAATCGCTAGTCTTCACGGAGTTAATATCCAACTTTCCATGATTATATGAGGATGTTATCCATGTTTATTCATTTGCGGATGAACACATTTTTCTTATCTCGTCGTCCAACCCCTGGTATGGAGACATTGTTCTCTATCTTCAAACTTTGAAGTTCCCTCAACATCTCTCACGAGATGATCGACGACGTGTAAGATACCAAGCTAAGAATTATACTATCGTCAGTGACACTTTGTATCGCTAAGGAATAAAAAATATATTATGTCATTGTTTAACTCAAGGAGAAGCTGAGTCAGTCCTAAACGATTGCCACAATGGGGCTTGTGCTGGTCATCTATTTGGGCTTGCGACATCCCAAAACATTTTGCGAGCCGATTATTTATGGTCTTCTATATTTAAAGATTGTATTGAAGTGGTTAATAAGTGTCACCCCTGCCAGGTGTTCACTTTGAAGATGTGCTCGCATCCAGCCCCTCTTCACCCAATCATTACCATCGGTTCCTTCACCAAGTGGGGGGTGGACTTCGTGGATTGCAACCCAACTTCAGCTGGGGGGCATCAACAAATTATCATGGTCATCGACTACTTTACTAATTGGGCTGGGGCCATGCCTACAGTTAAATCCAATGGGAATAGTGTCGCCTTCTTCATATTCAACCAAATTATCGCCCAGTTCGGTATCCTGAGTGAGATTATCACTGATCATGGAAGTCACTTTCAGAATGAAATGATGGAAGAAATAGCATCTAAGATGAGGTTTAGACATGGTAATTATTATCCTTATTACCCATAGGAAAATGGACAAGTAGAGGCCGTCAATAAGTCTCTCAAGACCATTTTGCAAAAAAAATTCAGCCAGAGTAAGTCCGAGTGGAACATTATGCTATATCCCGCACTTTGGGCATACCGAACCTTGGTCAAGACTGCCACTGGATTTTCCCCTTTCCAATTAGTACACGGTGTGGAGTCAATATTACCTATTGAATCTGAAATCCCTTCTCTTAAGTTGGAAGTCACACTCCTACCTAACACTTCCGATCTCGAGTGACGCCTTGTACACCTAGAGAGTCTTGATGAGCAACGTCGAGATGCGTCTACGGCTATTGGGGAGAAAAAAATATGTGTCAAGGTCTAGTACGATAAGTCTATCTATCCTCAATTTTATTCCTAGGGTGTCTTGGTCCTATTGTATGATCAAGACAAAGAACCATTGGGGGAAGGCAAGTTTAAACCCATGTGGCACGGTCCCTGTATCGTGCAACATGTCTTAGAAAAAGGAGCGTATGAGTTAGAATATTATGAAGGGAATATGTTGGTCGAGCCCATAAAATATATTACGTTTGAGCCCCAATCTTGGTAGAACTCTTTGTATACTAATGCAATTTAGTGTATGTATATTTTCCCTTTCTTTTCATCTTCAACTTGCTTATCGCATTTTCCCTTGGTTGGAAGATGTCAACGGAGTCTTTGGTCTACTTAGGATTCGCAGATGGAGCCAATCGTCATACACAGAACTTGGCTTCCACCGCTTGGGTGGTTTACTCACTCAAGGGTCTACTGATGTCTTCAAGTGGCGTATTCCTAGGGCCATCCATGAATAATGTGGCCGAATATAGCACCGTTATAGAACTTTTGCGCAATGCTATCTCACATGGTATTCTCTCTTTAGAGGTTCGCATGGATTGCTAGTTAGTAGTATGTCAGTTGAATGATAGTTACCACGTGTGTGATCCTACTTTACTCTGATGATTCCTACAGGTACATATTTTAGAACGATAGTTTGATTTTATTACTTATTATCACATTCCTAGGAGTTCTAATAATGTATCTGATGCTTATGCTAATTTTGTTTTATATTGGCATCTGTCACATAACTAAAGGAAAGAAAACCATCTCATCAATTTACACATTGTAAATATAAGTAAAGCCGAAGATCGATGTTTTATATATATTTTTGGAACAAGGGCATACCTAGGGTTCAGTGCTACAAGAGCATACCAACAAAACCCTAACTACTGGCCCTTTTGGAAACACTTGTGAAGCAGATGAAGTCTCACCCGAGGAAGAGGCAGGGGTGGTTGCAAGACTCAGGTGTCTGCAACCTTAGCTGGGAAACCGATCTGTGATTATATCACTTACAGAGCACTTAGCATAGAGCATCACAACATTCACTTAGATCTAAGGTATTTCAGCACTAAGCAATAGTAAAACAAATCAAATATGGTAGATCAACACTAAGCATCTTCATACATGTCAGATCTAAAATTCACACACCTCTAAGAAGCACAAAGCATAAGTAGATCTATCTAAATATATCAAATCACTTAGAAAAAGAAGGGATAAACACATCAAGTCGAAGCACAAAGAATAACACACAGATTTACATGGTTCACCCCCACCCTGGGGCAACATCCACCAACTCTTCTTATTTATTGTCTTCAGTCAAATAGGTTACAAGCAAAAATCCACCAAAACCCTACTCCGCATAGGATAGGAGATCTGTGCATCTCGCTAGATCCTCCTTCCCCGGGTATCTGAGCACCTAGTCTCTTACAAACATTTGCACTTAACACTGCAAGTTCAACAGTATGCACAAAGCCTACTCAATCACATAGATCACTTGCACATAGCAATATTTACCATCACATAGATGTACTACTTCTTACATAGCCTAGATTACTTATTTATACATACAAAATAGGCCTACACATGGGCAAAGCCCATGGGCCGACATCCTATTCCCGTTACATTATCCCCAAAACCCAAAAGGGACCCAAAAGTGGGTTGAGATTTGACAATCTCCACTTCGTCTGGCGCTCCATCTTCGACAGGCTATTGAAGTCCCAAAAATGTTCAAACATGACCAAGTATCTCCCAAAACTTGTTCAAGGGCCAATAGGCCCCCAACACTCACCTGTGACTCATCCCGAGTCACTTTGGTCTGATCAATTCTACCTCGAATGCCTCGAGTTGCTTCAAACTGTTGTTGTGCTATGACCTCTTTCTCAGCAAACTCCTCGATGAGTGTGTCATTGACAGGTCTCTCTATGAACTGGTCTGCTATACTCACAACCTCTTCTAGCTCAGCTCCTCGACTTTCAACTTCTGTGAACAACTGACATGCCTTATCTTGCACCGGTTGAAGTCATTGAGTCATGCCCATCATTTTTCTCTGGATCACATGGATTTGTTGTTGGGCCGTGCGCTACTCATGATATCTCTTCATTATTTCTACGGGTGATAGGGCCTTCAAATGCATCTGTAGCTTTTTAGCTTCATACTTTGCTTCCTGGAGCTATGAATTCAATTTATATAACTCTGGGTTCTCGGTGAGGTTCCCATATGTCTTTGTGCTGCAGCTACTCAGCTTCTTGCACTCCAAGGAAAGATATTTGTCAACTGCGATGGGGTTAGTTATTTCTCTTTGGTCTCTAATATCTTGTGGGGTCTCAGGTACTACAGGAAGCTCTAGATCTGCAATGTGTTGCTGGATCTTCTGGATCACTTCTTTAAGCTGTGCCACCCGCTGTGGGATTCTTTCTTTGGTATTTACCTCAATGAATGTCACAGAGAAACGTGCTTTGTTGACCGCTTCCTTTACCTCTAGTTTCTCTGCCAACATCTGTTCCTTTCCTTGCTATAGCTGTGCTTTCTCGTCATTCCACTTTGCTTGGAGAGCACTCTTTTCTTGTTCTGCAGCACTGTTTTATTCTACAAGTACTCCCTGTACTTGTGTAAAATCCCGAGTGGATTGATCTTCTTCATCTTGTTCTTTTAGAAGTTGATCCTCGATTGAATCCACGATTTGGTGGAGTTGAGATAGCTCATCTCCTACTTTTGGTGTTTCGACTGACAGGGGCACAGTGGAGATTGTGCACTTCAACTGAAGTGCCTGCTGCACTCCTTGGAGCTCTATCTCGATCTGACTGTACATATCCTCTTGTTTAGTCTCTTGCTTCTCTAATATCTCCATCACAACATCATTCAGAGCTGCGACGATGAACTTGAAGTCGTTTGGGGTCAGTGTGGTCTGCATCTTAGTCACGGGAGCTTTGGACTTCTTCTAGGAAAAAGGTTTCTGAGGTGAACCCTTCCTCTTCTTCAAAAGATCCGCTTCGTCTCTATGCTTCTGTTCGACTTCTTCTAAATCTTCACCATCAACCTCTTGCTCTGGCTTGAAGGAAGCAGTCTTCATTGAGGCATTTCTTAAGTCTTTCACTTCATTGATCTTTTGTCGCATGCTAGGTCAAGGTATATCCTGTGCAGTTTCTGGATTGTCTACATCAGATATCTCCGTAGGGTTAGCTCGAACAAGGAGGTTTGCTGACCATTCCTTTGTGATCTCTTCTAGATATTCTTCTATTAATTTATAATAGGACTATAACTACTGCTTATTCTCATTAGCACGCGCTGTGATGTAGAGAAAGTGTCTGTCTGCACTAAACTTCATCAAGGGCCGAAACCTGTAGAGGTTGTTCGGAGTGATGCGTGGTGTAGACTGGATAGCTACTTTCAACTGATTATAATATGAATGAAACATGACATTTGACTGCCATTGTTTATTCATATCGTTCGAGTACCACAGGGTACTGAAATTTGCGGCCAATGGTTCAAATGGCTCGATGTCCAGGAAGGTCGCATCTTCCAACATATCCCATGCAATGAAAGAAATTAGGATTAGGAGCCAAGTGAAATGGAACTCATATCCTTGGTCTTGGGATTCTATGCAGTCGAGCTCCAGCTAGTTTACCAAGTACTGCACCCAATTCATCTGTAGGCCCTCCGCACACTTTCTTGCGAGGTCTACTATGAATCCAGTAACTTGGGTGGGCCGGTTCTTGCAAACTAATTTCCCAACAATTAGTTGACAGGCGAGGCGTACTACGTTGTTCTGAATAGAGGCTACTTTGTAGCCTCGCGTGCCCTTATCGACATCGCCATAAGTCTCTTTTATCTTTTGTGCTAAGGCTTGGTCTGTGGTCTTTCTAGGGTAAACATCATGTGGGTCAAGGCCTTGCATGCTCAGCTCGATGATCCGATGGATCAAGGTCAGATCCACTGTGATACGTTGGTTCAACCATAAATATCCTCCATGGTAACAGGATAACAACAACTTAACACATGCATTCACTTCTTGATGTCGTCCGAAGTGTGGGATATTCATAAAATTAAGCAGGGTAGACTGCACGAGGTTATGGGTCCAAGGTTGGGGGATAATCTTTGAATTCTTTCCTTTCATCCTGGTCAGATACTTATGCGGGGTGAGAATACTGTAAGCTTTATGGTCTCCAAGGTTGAAGTCACTAAACTTCAACGCTTCTATCTTATCCTGGTCTGTGTGAATTGCGCATATCCCTTTCAGGAGGTATGCAGTGACCAAGGCATAGTCAAAATCTCTAGGCACACTATCTCTGTTTACGGCGCCACTCACATGAGGTATATACGCAGGTAAGATTCTTGGAATCAACTTAGCATTCATGATATTGTCTCTATGATTTGTTCTCATCTCTGTCATGATTCTGGAAGTTCCTTCTCTGAAAGCAGTCGATGGAGAAGCTTGGAATCCTCCTGTCGATGATGCTTTCACACCTGCAGACATCCTTCTTTTCGACATGACTTTCTCGGTCCTAAGATCAATGAGTACTTCCTTCGTAGATTCTTCAAGTGTGTTAAGCTCTTTGAACATACGTGCTCGGGGTTAATAATACCGGGTTCATGAAGTAATGTAGACACAGAAACAAGATGGAAAGTAAGAGCATAATGATCACTGGACAATCTTAACCAAGGTTGCGAGCTCAAATTATCGATTTGGAAAAAGTGTTCTTCATGCATGACGTGACAGGGTAAATAGGAAACTCAACAACAGATTGCTTGCAACGGGTATGAGGCTTCATTAACTCTTGTTCTGTCCGTTATGGCATAGTCGAACGGTCATGTGGCAAGCCATAAATGTTTTTCCAACCGTTTAGAGCATCATTCGAATGTATATATCATCTCCAAAGACTATATTGCTTCACCATGGTGAAGTGACCTATGTCGTTGTTCTGATGTCCCAATGAAGCTCCCATTCTACAAGTTTTCTTTTTGTGATGCCCCCTCTGGGGCCTTCTATAAATTTTCAATCTTAGCCCTCTTCTTACTTATCTTTCTAGCCTTCTTTCCAGTAATCTTCAAATCGGTCTGTCATTTTTCATTCCGATTCCTATCTTCTTTTAGCATAGTCACTGTGCGTTGTTGAGGTTCTCTCCTAAGACTTAGGGGTAATATTTATTCTTTGTCTGGGATAGGTACTTCAATCTTCTGTGGGTCTTCCAATGTTCTTGTAGATGCGACAACTTCGATCGGTTCTCCTGTTCTTCAATCAACTGTGTGATCCTTCTGGTCATGAATTATTGTAACTTGTTTTTGTTGTTCCAAAACTTCTTCTTCCTCCTTTCATCTAGCTTGATCTCTATCAATCCAGGATTTTCCCAATAACATGGTAAACGAGGCACTATCCTCAATAAATTTAATAATCTCAAAATATTCTTCAGTCGAAGTTCCATTGGCATTCATAGATATCTGAGTGAGATTTCCACATAGGTTTACCAATTTTCCTCTAAATAGTCCTATTCCTCCTAATGAAGGAATCATAACAGACCTCCCTATAGCTTCCTAAGTTCTCTCTGTCATGATATTCATCTGTGTTTCCTTATACAGAACACAATTAATGTCAAAGTCCCCTATTCTTACTTTGATGCATTCTTTTTCTTTAAAGATATCTGATAACCTAACATGTCAATGGTCATTCAAGGTTTCTTTCATCTGTAGCAATACTTTCGCTAATTCTTTCTGGGGTTCTTCTATTTCTAGATCTTCCTCTTTGTTCATATTCATTCCTTCAATCTTAGAAATCATTCTGGGGTAATCCAATACTTCATGGTCTACATATTTACAACAAAGACAACTAGGCCTTCCACTAGGGCATTCCTTAGCTAGATGTCCCAGTTTTCTACAACTGTAATAGAGGGTTAATCCTCTCTTTCTTTTAAATGATCCCCAACCTCTTCTGTACTTTGCACTAGGATCATAGGGGCTAACCTACAACAAGTTATTTCTAGGATCCTGCATCCATTTATTAGTCCAAACATTCTTTCTATGCATAGGTATAACATATCTATCACTATTATTATCAGATCTATTCATATCAAACCTTCTTTCATCTATTAATGCCCTAGTTTTTAAGCTAGGACAAAATCTATCAAACATACCTAGATCCATGCTTTAGAAACAAAAATTTCCACTTATCTTACTTTTACAGAGTATAAATCTTTCAGATGTAGAACTTTTAACTATTCTTACCTTTATTAGAGCACATAGCTTACAGATCTTACCTCTTTTAATTAGAAAATTCCACTTTTACCTTTCTTAGTGCACAAAGCGTTTAGATCTTGCTTCTTTTCTTCAGTATCAACCTCTTTTCTTGCATATCTGACCTTTCTTTCTTGGCACAAAGCTTCACAAGTCAAGTAGGAAGTTGTGCACTAGGGAAATAGATCTATGCACAAAGATTCCTCGGTTTCAAATCGAATCTTTGCACAAAGATTCTTCTTCTTTAGTTCCTAGAAATCACAGTTTCAGGTCCCGACAATGGAACCATTTGTTGGCACAGGGGCAGACCCAGGGTTCAACGCTACAAGAGAGCACCAACAAAACCCTAACTATCGACCCTTTCAGAAACACCTGTGAAGAAGATGAAGTCTCACCCGAGGTAGAGGCAGGGGTGGTTGCAAGACTCAGGTGTCTGCAACCTTAGCTGGGACACAGGTATGTGATTATATCGCTTACAGAGTAGTTAGCATCGATCATTCATTGATATTCAAACCTTATTATACTTCCTAGATAACACAGAGCATCACATAATTCACTTAGATCTAAGGTATTTCATCACTTAGCAATAGTAAAACAGATCAGATTCGGTAGATCAACACTAAGAATCTTCATACATGTCAGATATAACATTCACACACCTCTAAGAAGCACAAAGCATAAGTAGATATATCTAAATATATCAAAGCACTTAGCAAAAGAAGGGATAAACACATCAAGTTGAAGCACAAAGCATAACACATAGATTTACGTGGTTCACCCCCACCCTGGGGCTACGTCCACCAACTCTTCTTCTTTATTGTCTTCAGTAAAATAGGTTACAAGCACAAAGCCACCAAAACCCTACTCTGCATAGGACAGGAGATCTGTGCACTTTTCTAGATCCTCCTTCCTCGGGTATCTAAGCACCTAGTCTCTTACAAACACTTGCACTTAACACTTCAAGTTCAATAGTATGCACAAAGCCTACTCAATGACATAGATCACTTGCACATAGCAATATTTACCATCACATAGATGTACTACTTCTTACATAGCCTAGCTTACTTATTTATACATACAAAATAGGCCTACACATGGGCAAAGCCCATGGGTCGACATCCTGTTCCCATTACATTATCCCAAAAACCCAAAAGGGACCCAAAAGTGGGTCGATATTCCGCAATCTCTGCTTCTTCTGGAGCTCCATCTTTGACAAACTTTCGAAGTCCCAAAAATGGTCAAACATGACCAAGTATCTCCCAAAACTTGGTCAAGGGTCAACATATATTTCAAAACATATGGTGTTTATAGTACAAAATTGTGCTAACACCCTCAATACACATATACAACCGGTACTACAAAATCCATGACATGTACGCCTATGGCACTGGATGTGTGTCATGGTAAAAACATATGGCATTTGCGAGATGTCGAAAAAGTCGCTGCCAAGATTTGGGCACACCAACCACTTGCCGCTGCATGGATTCCGACAGATCCTCTACCTGAACCATCAGAATCTTATGAGTCAAACGAGACAGGTTTCCCTATAGGTTTTGAAGGGCTCTCTCAGCTTATCCTCCCATCGCCTCATCTTCTCGGTTCCTCCGACGATGTCGAGGAAGCCCTTCCGGCCATCACAGACCCACGTCTGCATTACACAAGTGTCTAGTTAGTACTTAAGCATCATCCAAAAATATTTTTGTTTCAATATACAAAAATACAAACAAAAATGAAATATTTAAAAACATTGACATACCTATGTCCCCGTAGGCATCCCCTGGTGGGAATGGCATGTCAGAATCCCCTCTGAAGTCAATCCCTACATAGGGGTAGTCATCCAGATCAATGACCTGTTGCTGCCACTAGTAGAATAAATCATCGTTGTAGGGTGTGGGCACCCTACCTCCCCCCTGTCATCTCATTAGCTCAGCCCACCGTGCCATGGATGGATTGCGAGGTCCTCTCAGAAGAATATAGACTCTAGGTCCCAAACCTGGAACCTTCTCGAAGAAGAAACTACACAATATAGAGGTGAACCCGAAGTTCCTCTTGCTACCCTATTTGCACTCTTTCAACTGGCTCTTCATGTTAGCCAGTAGTGAGGTACGCCAATCATATATTGTGGGTCTCAAGCACTCCAGAACATATAACATGAGTGGCCTCGATGCCTAATGTAGGGAGGTCGATACTCTAATCCTAGTCAACACGAGGACAACAATCTTAAGGTTGAGATTGTTTATTGCTTGGATGGGGAGTTGAATCCTGACCTTCAAAGTCCCTGCTACACAGTGGGCATCTATGTACTCCTCTATTTTCATTCCTCTCCCTGCTCCCCATGATTTGAGGTTTACAACCTCACCCTGATGTGATAATATAGTAAAAAATTAGATATCCTCTACTTCAATCCTCAATGGTTTCCCATCAAGGATGAATATTTCACTGTCAGGGTCCCAGTAACCCACAAGCATCTCAAGCAATCTTACCTGGGACCTCATCCCTTTGAGTGCCCAAAATTTATATAAGCCACATATTTTCAAGGCCATTTGGGCCCTCAGATCTCTATTCATAAAAACAGCTGCCTCCTCGTGCTCCCTTTCCCTCCATTCTAGCACCATCCTGCCAGATACAAGTCAAATTTTGAGTTATCAACCATAGAAATCCTTGATTATGGACTTTTACGTGAGCTGCTTCATTTAAAGTCGTGTATAGGGATGGGTATACACGCCCTATAGTTTGCATAGTCAATTATAACCCAATGCATATGCGACCTAATAAGTGGCAACCCACGTACACTGAGTTACCCTATTTGCGCCCTAATTTACTTAAAATTTGAAACCAAATTTAAACATTTAATCCACTAGAAAGGAAGAGGAGGGGAAGAGGAGTTACCTGGTCTAGACGGTTTTTGATTTCGTCGCCTGACGCTCCCGCTAGGGATGATTTTAAGGATGGAAATTTATTTTAAAACGTAGCAACCTTGGCGAATCTTACTAATCCTTCATATGCCAACTATAAATATTTGGCGATATTTTTGTAAAAATATTCAAATTTCTAAGGATTTTATATAGTTTTTATAACATTTTGGCGATTTTTAAGGTAAAATAATTTTATCCTATAAAATTTGGGCAAATCATTTTAAAAATAGCGAATCTAGTTTTTGGAAAAACCATGAAAAAATAGCCCATGAGCGAAATTTAGCCCCTAAAATCATCCATGGCTCCCGCAATCACCAGTTGAATCTCGGAGGTAATTTGGTCCAACTTCACTATTTGGGTAAAAAATCAAAATGACATAGTAATTTTTGGCTTTGTTACTATTTATAACAAGTTTTACCCACTTTCTATAGTTTTGAGTCATTGTTTCACCTAATGGACTAATATAGAGGTGGTTTGAGTTGTTTTTTCGTAGTTTCACCAGGGATTCATGTGGATTTCAATGTTAGGATGGTCGTTCATCAACACAAGAAGGTATTTTCAATACCCATCATATAGGATAGTTATCCATTCCATCATGCATTTTGCATTGTCCTATAATTGTCAGTTTTTATGCCTTATGTAAAAACCCATTTTTTGCGACACTAAACCTTCCATCTACTATAAGTAGTGTCGTTATCAAGTAGTAGAGACTTACCAATCATGGGTTCCCTAGTTAGATCCCCTGCTTCATTCAGTACCCATGCAAAGAATTTTTCCATAGGACCGGGAGTCCCTTATAGTTAATACATGAATTTATGTCGTGTCTCATTTCTCAATCATAAACATGTTTCCTTATACCTAGAGGACTCCCAACCGAGTTTAATTTAAGCTATTTTCCAACTCATCTTCAAAAATTGAAAAGATTGTCGAGTGAAATTGTCTCTTTCACACTCATAAATTGGATTCGAAAGGACGTCTATTTTGCACAAGTTTATCCCCTTTTCACACCAAGTAGACTAAATGTCATAAAAAAGGACATTTTTTGGCGTTAAATTGTGATTGCATCTCATGCTCTTGATTGCAGTATTGAGCCTATAGTCGGTTCTTTCTTTGCATTATAAACTGTTTGCCTCAACAATTTTGCATCCTCAACCAAGCAGATCCTTGTTTATATCCTTTGCAATTTGACACCCTATACCTAGGAGGGAACATTACCCTGAGTGTCCATCTCCCACATGTATCTCCTTGCATTGAACATAGGTATGTTCCACTACTGGAACTAGTTTTTCTTACTTGCGATACTTGTTTCCTCCTCTGTATCATAACATTCATTTGTCTATGAAAAAACAAAAAAAATATGAGCGGGAAGGGAGTATTATCTTATATTGGCAGTAGTTGTGTCGCCTTTGAACATAGCACAAAGTCATTGAGTCCATTCATCATCATAATTTTGGGATTAGCATGGCCTTAGGAAGTTGAGCTCATTACAGAGGCTTCTCTACCGATTGGTTACTCTTCCAGTCCCTATAGAGAATTTCATTGATGCCTCCTGCATCTCATGGTTTCATCGTTGAGTCTATGCTGCCAGAGTCTTACATATATCTCATGCTCTTGTTCAAAGGAATTCTATAAACTTGTGTCAGCCATTCCTTAGATCTCTTGAATTTTCATATCGACCATACCCTCAGTTTGTCTCAGAGTCACATGATACGGTAGTCCTATCATGCACCCTGGTCCTACTTTCATCATTGGTAGGTAATCTTGAACCCAACAATCGACACTTCATCATTGGTCATTGACTGGGTGGTTTCCCTTATGTTCAACGACAAGACATCTATTCACACATTGGGATTCATGCAACGTCTTGGATTCCATTAGCCTCATTGTTGTTTTCCTCACCTTTGTCAACAGTTTTCCTCATTGGCTACTATTCATAGGGTATTTTTTGTGTACCGCTTGCACTTGGAACAAACGAAAGATGCACATGGTCATTGGTTCATGAACATGTTCTTCGTCTAATTTTATCCAAATCATGAAGCTCCTGATTTGTCCCTCGTGTTAGATGATGAGAGATTCCTTAATGCTCTCCTTTCAATGGGTCTCCTTCCATCGAATTCATCTCATCTATTCTAGAAACGAGACCTAGAGTCTTATGAGTACCTTGAGGCTTGCAGTCATTAGTGGTAGGTTCTCTCACCATCGACAGTTGGGAATACATCAATGTGTCCTGGTCGATGGATTCTTTAGGTGTTCGGCACCGACTTCTTTAGTCACACTTGTAATAATGTACTCAGTGCCTTGATACCTACTTTCATTATCGGTAGGTTGTCTCGCATTTGTTAATGATATACCTCAATGACTGATAATCAAATGATGTCTCATTGTGTTGAATCTCAACTCCTTTATTCACATGATGTAGAGTTGCACCCTTGGCGGATTGTGTAGAAGACTTGAAGACATCAGTATGTGGCCACAACTTTCCTGATCTATTGCTTCCTTTTCATTGGACTAGTACCTATATGAATTCAATGATCGTGGGAGATCATATTGTACTCCATTGTATACAAATATCTTCAAATTTATTTTGAGACTAGTTCTATTGGGTGTTGTTCATGTCTGTGAAAAAATTTGGCATGTAACCGCATTTGTATTTGCGTATTCATGGCCACAGACAATTGTTTGGTATATTTTCACATGGGTCTGTAGTGTAATTTTATTGGTAGCCATGTATGCAAAGTAAGTGCAAAATGTAATGAGCAACTAGTTATTCCAACTGGTTCCTCATCACTCCACTTTTGGGCTTTTTATAATGTATTTCGGCCATCGCAGATGCTCCTGTGACCTCACACATTAGGGGGCATCTGTTATAAAAAGATTTGCCTCACCCTATGCAATCTTTCACAAGAAGGCCTTTTTCTATTTCCCCATGTAGACTTATCATTCCTGTTTGTAAATACCAGAGCTAAAAATGCATATTTTTCCACATGTACGCATCTTTCCTACTATACAACATGCGTATACACATGATGCACCAATACAGCCCACGTACATCGGGATTTGTGCCAAAAACTGAGAAACAATGTTTGGTTTCCATGTCATGACAGGAGATCTATGATCCTTGGCCTTCCATATAATGGAAATGTTCTGACTCGACCCTTCAGTTCCATTTGAAGGCTATAAATGGGCCAATTCTGAGTTATGGAAAGGAGGAGAAAGAATTCAAATTTGAGAGAAAAGTTACTATGGAGAAATTATTTACTTCATATTGAGTCTACATCCCTTTGTCCTTTAATTCTGAACATAGTGTTCATCCCCCAAGCTCTTCCCTTATTGATTGAGAACCTCATTTCTTCTCTTTTATGAGATTTCCTTTGGTGGATGATTGAAGTGGTGGAGGCCCAACTGGAAGGAACTTAGTTTCTTGGTTCCGAACCGTGTCAACACGAAAGTATGTAACATTTTCACTTCTACTGATCATATATTAATGGAAATACTCTTTTCCCATCCAATTGATATCTTGCAAATATTTGAATTATTATTCCATGGGTGTATTTGTAATGTTTATTAATGGATTATGCTATTGAATGTGCTAACATAATTTATTATCACCATATGATTTCTTTTCTTGGTTGTTGAGGACTAGTTGCAGGTATATTGATTTGGGTCAAGTGTTGAATGATGGAATTCATCGAACGTTTGGACGAGGTAGGACTTTTATCTTGTCTTGCTAGCATATTAATTTACATATCATACTTGAGAAGATAGTTGATTTGTGCAGTAATTTCCATTTGTTGTGGTTTACCCTAGCCATAGAGAGTTTTTCCTCATAACAATGACATTGTTTGTGCAAGCAAAATCTAACCTATAAGAAAAATTATGACGTTTTCCCATATGAGAGTATAAGATAATACCAACTCTGTTTCCTTCATTGGAGCATGTACCATCAAAGTGCATATGCCACATTCCATTGTCTAAGTCGATTTATTCCAAGGGAGTGTTATCCTCCTCGACAAATATGGAATACACTCCTAGGTCCTCCTCGATATAATTCACATTAGGCTATGGAACACTTTCTATGTAAGGTGAAATCCTTCCCTCTCTAACGACTATGATGTTTTTACCATTCTAATGAATGGATAAGTGTGTCCTGTTGAGTGAGAGGTATCCACCCATAAAATCTTGCCAATATCTCCCTAGGATGATCGAGTAGTTACTTACTGACATATCGATTACCTAAATATTAAGGTTTGTCCTTATTTCAGGGTGTGAGCACAAAAACAAGGTCACGTCCTTGATTTCACCTATGGTCGTTTGTTGTAGACTATTATAAGAGAGAATGATTCTGGCGTTTTCATTTGTACAATACAAGCCTATCTCTTCCATAATAATCTTTGACATTATACTTTAGCCTGAACCATCATCAATGAGGCAACAATGGGCAATTTTATCCATAATCTTTACAGAAATATAAAACAGGGTTTTTTTACAGGGTGTCTAAAGTTATGTACACCTACTTTATTTATAAATGAATCCTCTTCATTTGCCTCTTCAAAGAGGTTGGCTACAACATAAGATTTTACTTCCATGAATTGTTTTATATTCTTTTGTTGTTCAAGGATGTCAACCATGTCTAGAAGGGTTGCATCTGTTTTAATGTTGGCCAACTGATTTATAATATTGTATTTGGAAGATGGGAGAGGGGAGGTAGTTCCTTGACTATCAGGATCCTTAGGAACATGAACAATAGCAACTGGTGAGGATGAGCTTGGGATATAATAATTGCAGGGAGGATCATATTTGATTTTGGGAGCATAGGATTTATTCCTAGTATTGATGATCATGACATCTTCTAACTCTACAAATTATAGGACAAGGATGGTAGTTTCAGGTCTCTTACCAAATATTTTATCTCTGACACTCTTCTTTACCTCACATGTACTTTCCTCATGGTGTTCCTCTCAAAAGTTACACCAACTATGAGGCATGATAACTTTAGGCTAGAAATTATTTTCATTTGGATTTCTAAAGGGGGGGTGAAAAAGAGGATGAAGCTCCAGGGGTAAGAGAGGAGACATTTCCTTTTCTCTCATATGATATCATATGATTATTCAAGTATTGTACAAGTTGTAAGAGGGAAAACATGTTTGTTTGTTTAACTGAGTCTCCCTTAGGAAGACTTGTTCTTTCAAGTTGTTCTTCATACTCTAAACAAGTACTCAGAGTGGAATTGAGGTTATCAATGGCCTTTTCCTCAAGCCTATGATGGTAGGGGGAAGGTAATGCATTATAATAATTCATGAAAGTGTCTTGGTTCTGAGGTCGAATGAGTTCATGGGTTTGATTGTATAACTTGATGAAACATAAGTTCAAGGACTTGATAGTCTCACCATCCTTATAAGCGATGTTATTGTATTCCCATAACTATTCGGCTGGGATTTTGGATTGCCCATAAGTATATTTAAACCAATATACTAACTCCTCCCAAGTATATAAAATATTAGGAGGGAGATCAAATAAATCGGTCGTAGCCTTCCCTTCAAGGGAATTGACAAATAAGCACATACAAGTATCGTTGTTATTGGCTCCTATGTTGTGACAGGCATTAGAAAATTCCACCAAGTGTTCATTCATAGTGACAATGTTATTCCTTGAAAACTTAGGGAGATTCTCTTTGAATTTAGGAAGTCAACGAGTAGCAGGTGCCAGGTTAAGAGGGGAGGAAACATGCCACAGGGTGGTTGTAGCATCTTCTTCAAACTGAAAAAGCCCATACTTTTTAATGACTTTGGTGGGGTTTGTGGTATATTGGACAAGTACTTGGTGACTATATAATCTACCAATCACTAACAAAGATGAAGATTGAGATGAATAAGAACATCTAGTGCCACTAGATCCACCACTAGATGCCATCTTGTGGATAATAGGTAAGGGAGAGAAAGATGAAATGGATGTATCAGACAAGGTTCTCCTTAGAGCACTTTGTTGGGATGATAACACAACGTTCCTTCCTCCTATTTTAGCAATATGATTAATTTCAGGTGATAAACCTCTTCTTCTCCTAGAAACACGAGGGTCTAAGGACATGAAAAGAAGATCAAAGCTGAGGGAAAAATAAAGTTATGGATGATTTCTAAGCTGTCTATGCCTATCTTCCCAACGTTCTTGGGCACTTATGTCTTGTTCAATTGCTTTCCATGAGAGATTAGGCTCAGCCCGGGTATTAGCAGTATCTAAGATGGTTTTAAACAATTTTAAAGCAATGTTGGTATGATCTTGAAGAATGGGCTCAATGTTAGGCTTCCTTGCAACAGGAACAATCATTAAGAAATGTAACAGTCAAAGAATCAATATCATAAAAATAGATATATTCAATGATAATCAAGCGCAAAAATCAACCAGAGAGATATGGAAGATCTCCCCAAGATGGTTGCCAAATAAATGTTGAGGAAAATATATGAAATGATCTTACTCAAGCATTTTCATATCTTTCTTGGCTAAATCAAAATAGAAGGGAATATCACCCTATGTTTATACCCTCAAAAATTGTTTCCTAATCCACAAGTATTGGTTACAAGGGCTTAGGCTGATTTTTTATATAAATAAAAGATTGCTAAAAAAATTCAATATTTATGTAGTTTTCTGAATATAACAGATGCAAAAGTAAATGTAGAGAGAGAAGTAAAAATACCAAGTCAATAAATAACACAGATGAGACAGAAATAAATCACTTATTTCATTCCAATTAATCAAAAGAATCGTTCTCTTTACAAAATTCCCTAAAGAAATTTGGACCAAAATCAAACCTAGATGTCCCCGATAAAAACCATACAAAAGGACTTCTGAGAGAAAGTAGAAAACTTAATTTCAAAAGCTGGATCAACTTGCCTCAGATTGTTGCCCACTCGACTCTACAAAATATCCTTTATCAGTCATGAAATTTAATTCACAAACAAACAATTCTACATACACTATCAAAGATAGATCAACACCTCTGAAAAACAAGTGTCTGAATGATGTAGTTCAACCTTGAATCTTTTTGTCTACAATAGGACCCTGCTGTCATAAAAGAGAATTGGGATTTCAATGAATTAAAGAATGAATGAAAATTGAACTATCTCAATAAAACTCAAGAGAAGACCTTAGTATGTTTTCTCCTTCTATTCTCCTCTTGTTCCTCCTTCTCTTTTTGCCTTTAAGCAATCAAAATTAGTTGAAGTAGTTAAACTAAATATTTTAGATAAGTTAATTAAAACTCAACTAACGTTTAATTTAGGGGGGAAATAATAAAATAATAATAAGGGTCTTTAATAAATAATACTAGTAGGTGGGACCCCTTGTGACTCCCTTTAGTTTCTTAACAAACATAAACACAACTAGTCAATCAATGAAACACAACCCTCCATGTGGCTCCCATCATCATTCTCATAATTTGAAAATTAATATCAATGATATTTGAAACCATATCCAAAAAATTATACCCAAAAATAGTGTGATGTCCAAAAACTTCAACAGGCAACCGTTCTCAACAATCAATAAATAAATACACTCAAAAATCATATTTTCCACTATAAGAGGCAATTTTCCCTTTGTTTCTACTGTCTCCCTTTGATTTCTCTGAATTTTCCTTAGATTGTGTGGAGCCTTTACGCCTAATATCACTGATAACATGAGAGAAATCATCTCTCAAGTGCATGCAGGATGAAACAGATTTGGAAGAGTCACTTGAGGGAGAGGAGGGGGAAGCAAAAATAATTTCTTTATCAGGTGCATGGTGGGCTTCGGTTTTTGGCCTCTTTCTTGTGTGGGAAGACTGTACAGGTGAGTGTGTAGGGGAAATTTGGACAATTGGGTTAACCGGTGGAGAAGAAGAAGCTAGATACAAATTGGGCCAACCATGATGTTGGGAGACTGTCGGGAGGAAAATCTCTTGCCATTCGTCATTTTCAAGGACTTTAGGTTGTAATCAGACATGAGGGGTAACTAAGATACCAGGGACATGCGAGGTTTGGAAAGGAGGCCTTTCTAGCCTAGGTTGGACCACCCCTTGTCCAATCCAGTTGGAAAACCTAGCTTGGAATAGTTGGTTCAACTCTTGTGGATCTGCATCAAAATGTATAGAAAACCTTGGCCTTCTAGGGCCCCTATTCCAATTTCCTCTTCCCCTGTTATTCCAGCCATGGATTCCTCTATTGAAGAAGCTCATTCCTGTATGCAACGTTTATTAGCAACTAGTTTCTTCAACAAACCATACATGATATCTCTTTAAATATAAAACAAAGTTTGGCTTAACAACATATCAGACTCATGCAATCCAATCCATAAAAATCACTTAATACTTGTTAATGAGGAGGGGGTGACTAAGGGTTTTGGGATATATGAGGGGTTGTATTGAGAGAAAAGTGATAAAATGAAAGGGAATAGATCATGGTTACTGCTCAACAAATCATCAAACAATCAATTGTGTTGTAATAACAAAACATATCAACTGTAACTCGTCTCTGTGTCATCCTTCAATTGCTATAATACAAATATTTCGTTTAATTATAATTTAATTTTAAGAACAAGGTGTGAATAGTGGATCTGGGAATGTGAGGGGATTTGTAATGTATGGAAAAGTGAGAGAATGGTAGGGAAATAACGAATATTATTCATAAAACAAATCAAGTAATCAATAAACATAATTCTGTACTAAAATCAATATAAAAAAATACCAACACCATATCAACAATTACTGTGTATCAAACTGTTCTATGTTCCAACATTTAAATTTCTCAGAAACTTCTCAATTTAGAACAATCTGTACAATCATACTCATAATTGAAACAACTTTCCATTCAACAGTCTTGTTAATAAAATGCTTGGTCTTTAATTCCTTTTCTTTCCTTTTAAAAATTTAAAGAAAACACACAACATTTCTCCACCTCTGCATCACTATAAAAATAACATCCACTGTCTACCAATTCATGATCAACCCAAATTAAAATATACACAGGTCCCTTTCCAAATACGAACAAACTTCCAAACATGCCTGATTACACACTTTCTTCATCATATCAACCCATAATTTTTTGCAACGGAACCACAATCAACATAAAACTCAAGCCTCATCCATGTCGATGTAACCATTTAAAATATGCACAATGATTCAATAATATATGCACAATGAACATAACCAAATACACACAATCACCATTTCCATAATTAGTTATAACCATGATCGGGCCTAGCGAAACACACAGGTGTTTTTAATTTGAAATTAAGACCACGTTGTAAGGACACAATGAGTGGAAACATAATGAGAGGATAACAACCCTCAACTGTATATAATTACTCATTCCCAATCGTAACTCTTCAACCAATTTAATCATAGAAAGATGAGATAGGGACTCGATTGAAAATTCCATAACCACTCCACTTGATAAACCAATATTTGATAACCAAGAAGATGCCTGAAGGAAGCAGAACAGTTGGAGATTTAAAATCAGGCTCTGTCATAAACAAATAGAAGGAGACAATCAAGAGCATGTTCATTTAAGAATAGCAGAGAGAACTAGAGGTCCTCAGGGACATCTCAACCACAGGCAAAAACCCTTTCGATAAAAACACAATAGTAAGCCACAGGGCCTCCTTATAACTCCCATTCTAGGCATTTGAACAACAGTTAGCCATAGAGGAAGACAACGATGGGTAGGGTAGCAAAGGCCGGTGCACATAGTGTGTTTTATTCCTGTAGAGGAGAGGCAAATGTTAACTGAACATTGACAGTTACAAAGAACACACAAAGATACAACCTCTGTCTATTTTCTTAAGAGCCGAACCATTTGACCCCAATACCATTGATGATTCATAACACCGAGGCATAACTTATATCACCCCACAACCATACAATATATATCAACGTTATGACCACCCTAAGACCAATTCTTGAGATACTTTGGTGCCAAGACAATGAGAATGAGCCCATGACCATGACTCTGGTATGAAAAATACACAACAAGAAAATAGAATTCTGAATGTGACTGGATAGGGTTACACTCATGAATGCAAGGAAGCAACCAGAAATAATACACAGAGAAAAACCCTTCACAATTAATACAGAGCGATATATAACCAATTCACTTATTATCCACAAAGACTTAATTGGTATAGACAATTGTCAAATCCATCACTCTTAGCTCCCATAATTGACTGTTGAAAATCAAGGGAAATTTGGTCCAAAATGCACTATTTGGGTAAAAGATACAAATGGTATAGTAAAATTGGTTATTTTCACTATTTATAGAAAACAATTACCCACTTTACATAGTTTTTGATAATATTTTGGCCTAGTAGACTAATAGTGTAGTGGATGGAGTTGGTTTTATCCAATAATTCTTATGGTTTCTAGCATCATGTCGCCCGTTTGTGACTTTGACAGGTATTTTTGTTGACCAACTTATAGGATAGGTCATCATTTCATTTTGCACACTTGCATTATCCTATAACTACAATTCGTCTTCCTTAGGTATGAACCCATTTATTAGCGACACAAAACCTTCTTTTTTCTACTACAAGTATCATTATTAAATGGGAGAGACTTACCAAACATGGGTACCCTAGTTAGAACCTCTGTTCCATCTGGTTCCCATGTAGAGATTTTTCCATAAGACTGAGAATCCCTTATAGATGAATATGAATTTGCATTCAAACCTCATTTCTTACTCTTAACTTTTAAGCATGCTGACCTATACCTATGGGACTCCCACGAGTATGGTTTAAGTTCTTTTCTGACTCTCTCAAAAAGTGAAAATATTGTCGAGTGAACTTGTCTCTTTCACACTCATAAATTGGATTTGAAAGAATGTCTATTTGGTATAAGTTTAACCCTTTTTCAGGCCAAGTCGACTAAATTTATGAAAAAGGAAATTCTTTGGAGTTAAGTTGTAATTGCATCTCATCCTCTTGCTTGCAGTATTGAGCCTATTGTCGGTTCCCTCTTTTTCATTATAAGCCTATTATCTCAAGAAGTTTGCATCATCAGCCAAGCATAGCCTTTTTTATATCCTTTGCAACTTGACACCCTATACCCTACAAGGAAACAATCCCTCAAGTGCCTATATCTTGCATACACCTCCTTGAATTGAGCATAGGTATGTTCCACTGTTGGAACTAGTTTCTTACTCGTAACACTCATTTCCTCCTTTGTATCATAACATTCATTTGTCTATGAAAAACCAAAAAAAGGCAGGTGAGAAAGGAATATTATCTCATATTGGCAGCAATCGTGTCGACTTTGAACAGATCAAAAACTTTTAATTCCACTTGTCATCCAAAGTTTAGGTTGATCATGACCTTAGGAAGTTGAGCTTGTTACTTAGAGTCTACTCCTCTGACTAGTTAATCTTCCATTCCCTATGGAGAGTTTGATTGGTGCCTCCTGCATCACAAAGTTTCACCATTGAGTGTATTCTACCAGAGTCTTCCATATGTCTCATGCTCTTGTTCAAAGGATGTCTATCAGCCTGTGTTGGCCATTTCTCATAACTCTTAACTTTGCATGTCGACCATACCCTCAGTGTGTCTCAGAGTTACATTGAGTTGTAGTCTTATTGTGCACCCTGGTCCTACTTTCATTATGGGTAGGTAACCTTGAACCCAACAATCGACATTTACTCATTGGTCGCTGACTAGGGGGTCTCCCTTGTGTTCGACGGAAAGAAATATATTCACACATTGGGATTTGTGCAGTGTCTTGGATGCCATTAGCTTTATTGGTGGTTTCCTCACCTTTGTCGACAAATTTCATTATTGGCTCCTATTTAGAGGGTCATTTTCATGCACTTCTTGCATCTGGTGCATGCGAAAGATGCGTAGGGTCATTGGTTCTTGAACATGTTCTTCGTTCGAGTTCCTCCAAATCATAACACTATTTATTTATACCTTGTGTTGACTGATGAGATATTCCTTAATCCTCTCCTTTTAGTGGGTCTCCTTCCATCAATGTCAGCCCATCTATTCTAGAAATGAGAACTAGAGTCCTATGAGTACTTAGAGGCTTGCAGTCATTAGTGGTAGGTTCTCTTGCCATCGATAGTTGGGAATACATCAATGTCTCCTGATCGATGGATTCTTCAAGTGTTCGAACTCAACTCCTTTATTCACACTTTTAAGAATGTGCTTGGTGCCTTGATACCTACTTTGATTATTGGTAGAATGTCTTGCGTTTGTTAACGATATACCTTAATGACTGGTAATCAAATTAAGTCTCATTGTGTTCGACCTCAACTCCTTTATTCACATGATGTAGACTTGCACCTTTGGCGGATTGTGTAGAAGACTTGAAGACATCAGTTCATAGTTGCAGATTTCCTGAGTTGTTGCTACCATTTATTGAACCAGTACCTATATGACTTCAGTGATTGTAGGAGAACATATTATACTTCATTGTATACAGATATCTTTAGACTGATTTTGAGACTGATTTTCACTAGGCCTTGTTCATGACTATGATAGCTTATGACATGTATCTACCCTTGTATTACCTATTCATGGTCGTGAAAAACTCTTTGGTATATTTCCACATGGATTTGCAATGTAATTCAAATTGGAATCCATGTGCACAAAGTCATTATGGATTGTAATATTCTTATGAGAAATTAGTTCATCCAGCTGGGTCTCCATTACTCCACTTCTTGGAATTATAATGTATTTCTTCCATCACAGATACTCCTATGACCTCACACATTAGGGGGCATCTATTATAGAAAGATTTTCCTCACCCCATGCAAACTTTCTCAGAAGGCCTTTTCCATTTCCCTATGCAGACTTGAAGTTTCCTCTTTGCAATTCCCAGAGCTAAAAAACATATTTTTCCACATATACACACCCTAATAACTATACAACATGTGTATTCGCAGGTTTCACTATTACATCCCTCTTACATTGGGTTTTTTGATAAAAATTAAAAAATAGTGTTGGGTTTCCATGTCACGTCACAAAATCCATGATCCTTGACCTTCCATATACTGGAATCGTTCCGACTCAGCCCTTTAGTTCCATTTGAAGGCTATAAATGGGCCATATCCAAGCTGTGGAGAAGAGGAGAAGAATTCAACTTTGAGAGAAAAGTTAGTCTCGAGAAATTATTCACTTAATATTTATTCTACATCCCTTTGTCCTTTTAAGTATGAACACATTGTTCAGCCCCCAAGATCTTCCCTATTTGATGGATAACCTCATTGTCTCTCTTATATGAGGTTGCCTTTGGTGGAGGATTGAAGTGGTGGAGGCCCAACTGGAAGGAACTTAGTTTCTCGGTTCCGAACATGCCGACACGAAAGTTTGTCATTCATACACTTATGTTGATTACATTTTAATAAAAATAATCTTTTCTCGTCCAATTAATGTCTCGAAAATATTTGAATTGTTATTCCATGGGCATATTTGTTATGAATATTGATGGATTATGCTATTATATGTGCTAACTTTATATATTATCACCATATTCTTGTGTATCTTGGTTGTTGAGGACACATTGCAGGTGTTTATCTTTGAGTTAAGTGCTCAATGGTGGATTTCATCGAAGTTATGGGTGAGGTAGGATCTTTATCTTATCTTGTTAGCATGTTTGTTTATATAGCATACATGAGATTATAGTTGATTTCTGTAGTCATTTCTGTCTATTATGGTTTACCCCATGCCATTGAGTGATTTCCCTCATAACATGGGAAATTCAGGTTCAGAAGATGAAGTACATGAGAGGTCTCCTCATACTGATATCGAGTCCTCCTTGAATAAAATGCATTCCCTACAAGGACACCTACTTCCTGAAGTGTGAATTGTTCCCGCTTGGGAATTTGTTGAAGCTTCGACGCTAACTTCTTATCTGTCTGTACTAACTTCTCATTTCCATGTACAAAATATGAGTGTATGGAATCATCTATGATGTTTGGAACTGATGGAGGCATAGGAGTATCTGCATGTTACACTGGAGGTGCATAAAAAGTACTATCCTTATGTGTAAGTAGAAAAGAGGAGTCATCTTCAACAAACTTAGTGAATTTGTACAACCTTGATTTGTGATCCACCTTACCAATTGCAATAATGTAATTGTCATGCATGTCAAGTACACAAACTGAATATGATGTAAATTCAACCTTTTTACCTTTCCAAGTGATCTGATAAACTGATAAAAGATTTATAGAGATCTTTGGAACATGTAGAATATTCTCAAAACTGTCATTATGGAGTTCCACTCTTCCCTCTCCTGCTACTTCTATTAGAGTATCACCCCCCATGAGAATAGGGGGTCTTGAGCATGAACTCAAAGAAGTGAAAACTTCATCTTTTTCTACCATATGATGTGATGCGCTAGAATCTATAATCCATGAATCAAATGAGGAATTAATTGCAACAAGAGCATGATGATTACCTTTCTTAGATGCATGATATTCTTCCTTCTTATTCTTGGATCCTTTTGGAATGAAGTTTCCAAGGTTGTTCTTCTAAAGTACCTGTGCTGCAAGATCAATTTGATTCTTCATGCATGTGGATTCTTCATGATTTGGTTTATTGCAGTAAGTGCACTTATTTCCCTTCTTCTTCTTTTTGGAATCTGAAGCGTCTTTGGAACTTGAAGAATCGTTGAAGGGTTTGTAATATCCCTCCTTCTTGTTATGTTTCTCCTTTCCTTTATGTTTGGATGATCATTTTCCATCATTGTTGTTGGGAAAAACACCCTACAAACTAGAAAAATAAAGTTCAGACTTTGCATGTAGATTTGACCGAATAGAAACTACTTTTTTACCTACATCCCAAGATTTAAATCCCCTTTTCTCAGTAAATGCATGGAAAGGACCATCTACCTTATTACCAACGTTCAATGTCGATCCTCTGTTGTGCTTGATTCCTTGTTCGCAATTCTCCTTCCAAAGATGACCTGCACTCAAGACAAACAACAACTATGCATGCATGCTACTTCTATACTCAAGGGTTAGAAATCAAGCATAAACTAATCAAACCATAGATAGTTCATGAATTGGGACGGGAAAAGCATTCTCTTTATTATTTAAAGTGATTCAACTTACAAAAGCTGAGACCGGCCACCACTCCTTGAACCTGATCCTGGGCTCCTCTTCTTCTGTCCTTCAACTGCTTTGTGTTAAATCTCCTTTGGCATGAGGAAAGGATAAAGGGTTGGGACAATGGAATACGTAAATGGGCAGAGTTTCTTCGCTATATTTTTTCCTCTTCCAAATGTTACCCCTAACCCTTCTTTTATAGGCTAGAAGGAGATAGGTTTTTGGACGAACCCTCGGCCATGCATGGCCGAGAGTTTCAGTTAACTCACCCATAGCTTTTTGTTCCATCGACAACTTTCCTTTTTTCATGATTTTGAAGGTCCACACAGGCTGTAGTGGGCCTGCTAGCGTGGAAACTGTAGATCCACACAGTCTATAGTGGGTCAGCTAGCGTGGACTTTTAAAAATGGAGTTTTTAGAAGAGTTGTTCAGTAGTTTTTAGGAAAAAAGGGATATGAGTTGGCATGATGCCAGGTAAGCATGTGTGGTTCAATTTAGGGTTATAATAGATGCCCCCTAATGTGTGAGGGCAGAAGAGAATCTGATGGCCGAAATACATTACCAATCTTTACTGATGTGTTGAACGATTGAGCCCAAGGATCAGGAACCAGGAGGTGTCGTCTACAAAATAACAAATGTCTCACCGAGGCGGGCATACCCATGCTCGAGATAAAAAAGGAACCATGGCTACCAATAAAATACACTATAGATCCATGTCAAATAACTATAAAGAGTAGCCACAAACAATATACAGTGGAGCTACATCTCGAAATCAGAAAGATATACATATAGAGTATCCATCTTCCAGAAGCTGATTCGGCCTAATGGCTAGAGATGAGATCTTCAGAGCTCGAGCAAAAACTTCAAAATCTTCAAAACTCGGGTAGGAGTGTAATATGAGTGTACGACTGCACTACCCAGAGGTCTTCGATGGCTCGTTGGTCATGGACAAAATTGATAATCTTGATGATCAGACTGAAGGCTTCAATTATTTCGAACAAGGACTTGACTGGGTGTTCATGATGGATGGGTATGTGGACAAGAGACATATTTCAGAGGGGACGACTCAGGCTTAGTGACAAAATTCCCTTGGACAATAGCATGACAAGTGATGAGACTCAGGTAGGATATATGTTAATCATAAGTCTACGAAGCAGGAGGCAACACAAACTCTTCATATGTTTGGAAGAATAACCAAACAGTGGAGGACACAACTCTATATAGTGAGAAAAGCTTCCTAAGGTCGTACTACATCCCATAGTCTGATGATCAAACAGATAGATGTGATTTATCCAAGGGTGACTCATTATGCTGCCAATAAAGAAAATACTTTTCCCATCCTCTTTTTGGGGTATATTTGATTTTTTTGTTCTTTTCGATAATTTTGGAAAAAGAATAAAGGAATATTACGTTACAATGGAGGAATGAGTATTGAAAACATACAAGCTCAAGGCACAAGGAAAAGACTGATGTTTTGGTAAAATGATACTTGGGGAAAATCCTCCGGCGGCCAAAGGTGTTAAGACATAGAAGCAAACTGTTACAAGGTTGGTGGATAAGGTATGCAAATGCGATTGATAAAACACACAATGGTAATGTCCTTCGATGTAATTTTAACGAGCCCAAAAGAAGGTAAACTCGGTGGTTTTTCATATTTAGAGAGTCTGAAAAAAATTAAAAGGAGACTCCATTGGGGTACCTTTTTCGAATATAGTCTAGTCAGTTCAAAAAAGGGATAAACTAGCATCGATTAGACGTCGATTCAAAACCATTTTAACGAGTGTGACAAGGACAAGATCACTCAGTTATTTTTTCACTTTTAAGGAGTCTGAAAAAAGCTTAACTATGGACTCCGTCAGGAATATTCTTCTGGACCAATTTAACGAGTGTGAAAGAATAAAGTCACTCGACGATCTTTTCAATTTTAGGGAGTCTGAAAAGAGCTTAACTATGGACTCCGTGGGGGTTTCTTTTCCGTAAGTTTAGTCCCTCAGGCCCGAAAAAGGGATAAAAGCATACCTGAGAGTACTCTTCTAAATAACATAAGTTCTATAGAGTATACCTTTATTCGTATAGTTGACCGTCTGGACTGAAAAAGGGGTAAACTACCACCAGACAGATGTGACTTCAAATTTTAGTTTAATGAGCATGAAAGGCGACAAGATCACTCGAAAATCTTTTCATTTTTAGAGGGTCTGAAAAGGGATTAAAAGGAGACCCGTTTAAGGAACATTCTTTTGGACCAATTTAACGAGTGTGAAGAAACAAGGTCACTCAACAATATTTTCATCTTTAAGGAGTCTGAAAAGGGCTTAAAGAATACTCCATAATGGCTACTTTTCTCAGTTAATCTGGACGAGATCGAAAAGCATAAATGCAGTCTCGCCAGATGTTGATTTCGGATCTCAAAGTGAGCTTGAAAAACAACAAAGTTTTCTCATGATAGACTCTTTGTGGGTCGATGCCTGGCATCTCTTCAGGGGAGCTATATGCTCCGACGAGAACATTGTCTATGATGCCAGGGGTTCTGGAGATATTGATAGGTATCATTTCAGAAATGGTTTCCATATTAACCTCAACATAGATGTTGTGTGTAGCTAAGGGATTAGTATGACAAGACCTATCTCCAGTCATAGTCACAGTGAATTCTCCTGCTTCGATTAGGCTTAACTTTGAGAGGAAATATGATCTATGATGAAGATCATCACAAGGTTTTTCTGGACTATTCATTGCTTCGATTACTGCTTTGTCAGAGGGCAAGACTAAGTCTAATGAATCGGTGTTAGCGAGAGAACCATGAGCCTAACTAGGCTCTAGAAATGGATCTAACTCTTGTGAAGGAGTTGGATTAATGTTAGCTGAATCTTGTTGGACTAAAGAGTACGCTACCTCAGCAGCAGACAAGGGCATGTACATGCCTGAGTGCCCTGTCTCATCCATCATGGTTGATGGGGAAGGAAGAATCCAAGGATCCTCAAAGTAAGTCGTGCGGAACAACGAAACTTGAAAAATCTCAACCTTATGGTGATTAGATATAAATTTGATATCATCGTGAGGAGGTGGGTAATCGAAGGTACCCATAAAGGATGGGCACAAACCAACTCCTACGTTAACGACACCTGGTTGAGGATTATCAATCATCGGGACCGTGGATGCCCCCAAATCTGGGTCAGGTATGGAGAAAGACAATTGATCGATGGTCACTATCCGACCCTTGTGTGGAAACAACAAGACTCAGAAAACTGTAACAACCACATCTTGCATAGAATAAGTCCAACTCCATCCTAACAAGAGGTTATAGTTGAGGGGAGCATCGACTACCTCTACTTCGACACACACGGTTTTCCCTCCTAACTGCACAGGGAAAGAAGGAACGATGCCATGTGGTCGGAATGAACGACTGTTGAAAGAAGTGAGGAGAGTAGGTGATGGAGACAAAATGGGCTGGCCAGTGGCCTTCTAGCATGCTAACGACATAATGCATGTCGAGGCGCCCTCGTCTACCACCATGCGGAAGATATTCCGAGTAAAAATTTTAATGGGATGAGCCACTACTATCTGAAATGCTACGTGGTAAGGCAGAAGAGGTTTTAAGTCGGTTGTATATAACATGATGGTGCCTAGATTACAAGTCTTAGTAGAGCCCAAAGTGGTTAGCAAGGCTTTTCTCTTAGTAGGGAAGCTTTGGAGGACCTCCAAAGCAGACATTGCATAAGGGGTTTGTGATAAATCCTCCACCATAGAGTAATTCTGGGAAGCCCTTGCATTTGGGTTGTGAGAAGCTTTTTTAAATACACCTTTTGGAATGCGTGTCATTGTTTCTCCCAACGTCTTCTCAATCTGTAGAGGAAGAGATCGGAGATCAGCTTCTTTACCCTTCTCAGAAGCGCTTGGTTTACTATAGTCGTGCGCTCTAGTTGATATGAAAGCATCACCCCTAACCATATATACGTTCGTGGATGAGGGATTGTTTGGAGGCGAGCAGGTTTCTTGGCTGCCCCCTTCTGTGCTTGTAGAGGCTTGAGTTAGATTTTGCCCATGTTGAAAGGGATTAGTCAACACTGTTTGTTGTTGCTTTGTGACAAACTTTTGGGCCTCTACAAGTCGAGGACAAAGATGGGTTGGGTGGTCTTCCATGCACAAGTTGCATGGATACCTCGCCTTCCGTTTTTTCGTGTTGTCCCTGCCAGCATTATCAGTGGGTTTTTTATCCCCCTTACCCTTCTTTCATTGTTTTTTCTTCCCTTCAGGCTGTTGGGTGGCCTTTGGGTTAGTCGACTGCACAGTGTGTACTTCCGACGTTTGGGTAGGGGGAGCAACCAAGGTAGTAGTTTGGCTGGCCGCTGTGTGTTGTATGGATAACTGTTGCAACTATTTTGTCAATTGCTCAACGATCTTGGTTTGGATTGAACTAACAATACCATCGGCATGTGGTCCAACTCTCTGTCTAGTTTTATCCAGTATCGAACGTGGCACATCTGGCAAGATGTTGTATAATAAACTAGATTGAGAATAGATGAGCTCAAACTGTTGAGCCCTCATGATGGCATATTCCTTGGAGAAAACTACGGATGTCGCGACGTCTTTGGATAACTGTGGGACCAAAGAATTAAGGAACCACTCAAGCAGGAATGCTGGTGGTACTGGTACCTTGATTAAACTCTTTCGACGTCTCCACTCTCGGATATGATTAGAGATATGGTCCACTATTGTCTATTCGAAATTGGCGAGCAGCTCTGTGCCAGCATCGTATCTCACAGGTAACTGGAAATGGTTAAGGAAGGCCATCACGAGTTCTCCAAAAGAGGAGTATCTTGAGCAATCGAGCTTGATGTACCATTTCACGGCACTCCCAATAAGAGTACGTTGAAACAAACGCAACTGTATGGAGTCATCTTTCAATGAGTTAGATGAGCACCAAAGATGAAAGGTAGTCACATGATCACTTGGATCTTCATTAGGCTTAGCCTTAAACTTTGGAATGTCCGAAGGCAACTTCCTCGGCATAGGAGGCCAATGTGGATCATGAAAAATAGGATCATTTAACAACCTTGTCAAATCTAGCAATTGTAAAGTCGCCAGGAATGGTAGTTTGGGTTGCTGTTGATAACCAGGGAAAAAGGGTTCTGGAGTTTAACTGGCATTAGGTTGCCAGGAAAAGTTTGGCTACTGGCCCAGATTATGATAGAAACCATGGCCCTAACCAGTGTAAGGATTTTTCATCTGTGGAGACATCATCGACTGATTTCCCAAAAAGGACATACAGTGTTGGGCATGCATTGTATTCAAAGGACTTTGGGAAGGATTACCCCATGCCGGTTGTTATCACTGAAGTTTCGTCCGCACAGGGCGACAAGAACTCCGCATCATCAGCACAGAAAAACAGTCATTCATGGCACAAGGATTAATTCCACAGCACAGCAAAAGGGTCAAAACTATGCAAAATGGCCAAAAAATTAAAAAGCGCTATGCACCCA
>ML806250.1:47717-76078 GCA_009831015.1 Picea engelmannii | reverse complement strand
TAGTTTTTGTTTAATTCTTGTTAATAGCTTAGTTGTTTTCTTTCTAACCTTTTACCATACAGCTGTCATGACTAGCAGAGCCCAACTAGGCATGTAAGCACTCACTTTTTGCTCACACATCGACGAAAAGAGTGCAAACACCGGTCATGTGGGGAGAGGCATAGTAGTCTGTCCAAGGTTCCATTGACTGTGGAAAGAATTACCCCAGAACGACATTCCAGAGGAGGGAACGGATCCTTGTCCTGAGTTCCAAGGTCCTGCTATGTGTGCCCCCTGTGCAGGAATAGTACCCTGCATAGGAGTAGATTGCCCAAAAATGGGGTTGCCCCCAGTCGGGAAAGCGACTGATGAGAAAGTGTTGTTACCAAACGTCTCGTTCCATGAAAATGGTGTCGAACCTATTGGCATACTATGTGAAGGTGTTCCTTGACTCCCTTCTCCAAATAAACTAGTGTGAGTAGGCTACCCGACGGATTGTTGATGCGGACCACCAAGCGAAGGGGACGAAGAAGGGATATGAACTCCTGCATAAGAAAAATCATTAAAAGGGACAGGAGTGCCCCTAAGGTGACCTTGTAGAGGAGCATTAGAGATCCCTACCCCCAGACCCAAAGTCTGTAAAGTGGAGTAGGTTAGTACATAAATTGTACTCAAACTAGGCATACCGTATGAAAACGGAGGGCCTGTCGCACTAGGTGTGAAGGGGATTGTGGCCACCGCCATAGACAGGTTCGGTCCACTGTGAGATGTAGTTGCGCTTGAGACCATGGTGGCTCGAACCGACGATGGTAGGTTAAGAGATGACTCTCCTGTGGTGGCAACTATGGTGGGAATTGAAGAATTCCCAGAAGGGGTAACAACATTTGTTTCCATTGATGTGTGGGGCACTGTCTGGCATTCATGAAATTGGATTGGTACAATAAATGGTGCCAAGATATAAGTGGTTGGGGTCTCAACTGAGCCAAGAGTGGTTGCTTCAAGGTCCAAAATGGTTGATTCCTCTGGGAGTTGTTCAGGCACAAAGGTTTGTAACCCGGTCACTTCAAAATACCCTTGTTGGTATATCTTCCGCCTTAATGGTGGCGGGGGTGGCTCTAGTGTAACCGACGATAGGCCAAGAAGCCTTCGTGACCGGTGGAGCTCGGGATATACCACTTTGTGCGAAGATCCAAGACACGCTAAGGTATTTTAAATGTTCAAAAGTAACACACACTAAAAAGAATCCCCTAAGAGATAAGACAAGCAATCACTAAACTATTTGGAAGAACAGTTACAACAACCAACACTAGAGCAACTTACCGGTGCAAGTGAAACTCGAACACGGAAGAACCCTCCGGGTATACTCTGCAAAGCGTGGCTCAATGTCTGTCCTAGGTACCGAGGTATACCCTCTCAGTCACCTGTGTATGTCCCTAAAAAGATTGGCAACTAGGTTGCCAACACGCAAACAGTCACTAGGTGGGTACAGTCGAAAGTCGGGTAGACCACAATGAGTAGGGTATCGAGCCCAAAACCTGTCAAGGGTATCGAGAGAAAATGGTCTGGAAGAAAACTGAGGACCTTGAATGGATTCGAGACCCATGAAGTCCCATGGCAAATGCAAATGATAGAATCCCAAAACAAGCCCTCTATATGTGTTCTCCACTACGATTGGTCTGGCTTTGGAGGGGTTATCTCCGCTACCTTTCCACACATGACCTCATGTTTATCCCCTGTGTTAGAGGGGGGTCCCAGATAACTTCCACAAAACTAGACCTAGACACTCCCTATCTCAGACTCTAATGTTTGGTTTTGAATGGCCTTGAAGAGTTTCCTCTCCAACCTAATCCAAGGCCCTAGTCCTGAACTAGTTTGTGAACCCTACAAACATAAAAGTCTAGTAGATTTTAAAATTAGCATTGATTTTATGGATTTATCTTACGTCAAGGGGTATGAGGGTGAAACTGATGATGTGTAAAATATGAAAGAAAAAAATGAATGAAAAAGCTGGAAACAAAAAACTTTTATGAAATGCAAAATTTCAACAACTTTTCACAAAGAAAGATTTTTAATTTTTCTAAGATTTTGGACAGCAAACTCAAGGGAATTTCACTCATCTACGAGTTACTTATGATCTAAGTGAACTTTAAAAAATTACGAAATAAAATACTTTTCCCTAGCTAATGATGCAGAAACACACTCTTCAACCAAAGAAGAAAATGAAAAGAGATTTTTTTTTTTATTTAAGTGCTAGTAAAGCAAGACAGGGAAAATACCGACAAGAAAAAAACCAAGAAAAACAATTCTGGCTTAAAGAGCAGATCGCAAAGAATCAGATTAAAGAATCACACAATGGCAATTGAAAAAACAATGACTCTCATGCTTGTCTAAATACCATAATTTTTTTTTTTTTTTAATATTTTTCTATCAACTATTAACTGAGAAAAAGCAGTCTAAGGGTAAGATGAATCCTAAGCTATTGATTGTTCAAACATAGATTCAAACACCTGAGAGGAATACTTCTTATCAAAGGAGGGGATGACTTCCCCACCCTGAATGAAAAGTAGCCTGTAAAAGCACGTGACTGTCACTCAAACAACATGCGTGCAAATGCGTGCTGAACAAAGACAGAGGGCGTGTACATGCGAGCTGACCCTGTACAGGCCGCGTGTATATCTAAACTCTAAGAAAAATATGAAAATAGACAGACCAGACCAGGAAGAGGCCTCTGGTATTGATAACCGGGATCCCTTGAAGGCTTGGATACTCTTTCTAACAGAAAAACAAATAATGCAAGAAAAAATAATAATGCAAAAACCAATATGAGATAGGACTGTTAGCAAACAAGACTCAGACAAAATTCCAGAAAACCCCCTGAGAATGTGTGATTCTGACAGGGAAGAGGAGGATTGCCTCTAAGGTTATTTGAACTCCTACATGCTACTGCTATCTCTACAACTAGCATTCACATCCGGGCTGTAAGAGGATAGGGCGTAGGTACATGCGTTCAGGCCTTCTGCAGGCCGCGTGTACCTCTGTGTGTCCCAAAAAATATAGTCAAGCAAAAGTAAGGGAAAGCTGGTATGGAAAACCAGACTCCCTGCTAGCTCAGACCTTACAGAAAATGAAAAGACAGGCAAAGAAAAAATAGAAAACCTAGTCTTTAAACTACCCAAAAACTTAAATAAATCCAGGAACCCTAAGGAGTATTCTCCTTAGTATGGTCACCAATTCTGTTGTTGGGAAAAACACCCTATGGAATATCAAAATAGAGTTCAGACTTTGCATGCAGATTTGATCGAATAGAAACTACTTTTTTACCTACATCCCAAGATTTAAATCCCCTTTTCTTAGTAAATGCATGGAAAGGACCACCTACCTTATTACCGGTGTTCAATGTCTATCCTCCGTTGTGCTTGATTCCTTGTTCACAATGCTCCTTCCAAATATGACTTGCACTCAAGACAAACAACAACTATCCATGCATGCTACTTCTATACTCAAGGGTTAGAAATCAAGCATAAACTAATAAAACCATAGATAGTTCATGAATTGGGATGGGAAAAGCATTCTCTTTATTGTTTAAAGTGAGTCAACTTACAAAAGCTGAGACCGGCCACCGCTCCTTGAACCTGATCCTGAGCTCCTCTTCTTCTGTCCTTCAATTGCTTTGCGTTAAATCTCCTTTGGCATGAGGAAAGGCTAAAGGGTTGGGACAATGGAATACATAAATGGGCAGAGTTTCTTTGATATATTTTTTCCTCCTCCAAATGGTACCCCTACCCTTTCTTTTATAGGCTAGAAGGAGCTAGGTTTTTGGACGAACCCTCGGCCATGCATGGCCGAGAGTTTCAGTTAACTCACCCATAGCTTTTTGTTCCGTTGGAAACTTTCCTTTTTTCATGATTCTGAAGGTCCATGCGGGCTGTAGTGGGCTTTCTAGCGTGGACACTGTAGATCCACGTGGGTTGTAGTGGGCCAACTAACGTGGACTTTTAAAAATGGAGTTTTTAGAAGAGTTGTTCAGTAGTTTTTGGAAAAAAACGGATATGAGTTGGCCTGATGCCAGGTAAGCATGCGTGGTGCAATTTAGGGTTATAAAAATCATGCATGGTGAGTGCATGTACTTTGGGATCCTTGATTAGGCCCATATGAATGAGTTTTTCCTACTCATGTGTGAGAGATTCAATGAATTTATCCATGGTAGGCATCTTCCACTTTGTTCCCAAGAGATATATGTCAGAATGGATAATGGAGACATAGATAGCATATTCTGGTCCTAACTTAGGAAATATTGTTAGAATAAGTTGGTATAATTTTGTAAACTTATCAATACCACAATATGCCAAGCTAAATATCAAAGATTTAAACTTGGTAAAGAAATCATGTATATTATCAAAAAATTTAGGATCCAAGGTATTCAACTCTACCTCAAGTATACAATCTCTCATCTCATCCTGTTTTCCAAACAGAATTTCCAAGGTGGTCCAGATCACATTTGGAGTCTTTCATGTGGCAACATGAAACCATAAATCAGTTTAAACCAATTGAAGAAGAAGTCTTGTGGCCTCATCCTTTCGGTTCGCCCATCTGGTCTTCTTAATTGTTGATGTAGGTTCTATTTCTGTCCCCATTGTCAAATTGTATAGTCCTTTCCTTTTGAGTTGGAATTCTTCCTTTGGAACCCATTCAAAATAATTGTATGGTGTGAGGATTACCACCAAGTTTGACTGAATACTTGGTTTCATTTCCATCTGTCCCATTGTTTCTGAGAAACCCTAAAATTTACTCTGAATCTGCAAGTGAAAAAATTGAGAAATCACTACAAAAAGGGAACTTTAAGATGTGGTCACACCTTTCCTTAAGACACAAACTGACCATGCCCTAGTGGTCACACTTTTCTAGTGTATTGGGAGAGACCCTAGTCACACTCTAGTAGTGTAATGGGGAACGACCATTCCAAAATTTAGGATGTCACACGTTTCCTTCATACACAGAGTGACATAAACCTAGTTGTTTCACTTTGGTAGTGTACTAGGGTGCGACAAGTCTAGGATTGAAAACACCATAAGGATAGGGCATAACTATCGCACCTTTCAATAGGGAGAAGTTGCAACAACTTCAACTTGTCACACTTTTCGACTAAGAAAGGGTGTGACACTATCTGTTACACAGATTTTTCTCATCAAAACTCTGATTTTCCTCTTTTATGGCTTGTTTGGATTGCTCCAAGTAGTGTATCTCTGATCCATCTCAATGTTTCATCAAAACCTACACAAGATATCTAGTTAAAGAAAGTACAAAAAAATCTTATCAAGAGAGGACGAGAGATTCAATATGGAAGAATGAGAAAATATATTCACACTACTCCAATGAGATAATCAATGATGATGATTTTGATCATTGTGATACAATGAATGGGTCGAATACACACATATATAGGAAATAACATTCCATAATTAAGAAAGCAATCAAGCAGTTAGTTTTCCTTAGGAATGCATGCATGTATAATAATGATGGTCTAAATAGAAAGTCTAAAATAGAACTGGTAAGTTAACTCCCACTAAAATAACGTGTGAAAAAAAAAAATTCTAAAACAAAATAAGCATGTGTTTCCTTGTCATCCATAGAGGCTAAATACATTGTTATCACTGAAATTTAGTTCGCAAACGATTACAGGAATCCAGCATCTTCAAACAGCTATGAGTCCACCCATGGACCAAAATTACCAAAAAAACATTTCTAAAAGGTCCAAAACTATACAACCAGTTATAAAATCAAGATGTGATATGACTACACAGGGCGCGCGCGCACATGCACCATTCAAAAACGCAGGAAAACTGAACATGCGCACGATGCGCGACTGTGGATGCTAAAAACCGCGCACACTTGAGAACGATGCATTTATGATGTCGGTCGGCCTCCCACCCACTTCTGGTTCAGCTTCCAAGTTGATTTGACATCCAAATCTCGGCTGGATCCAGCTGGGTGGCTGGCCAAAGACCTAAAGGTGCCCTAAATAGCCCATTTTCACACTAAAAGTTGGTTGCACAATACCTCAAAGTGATGTTATAAAAGAAGGCCATGGGTGCACTACATTTTAAAGGAATTCATTTGCAAGGTTATGTTGTTTCTATTCTCTTGGGGAATCCTCTTTTCTCATCAAGAGAATACTAGCACCATTCCATTTGGGCAATCCACATCACCTTTTGAGTGGGTTAGTTTGGGATTCTTTCACCATTTCTTTCAAGTTTCAAAGTTGTAAGAAGAGCTCAATTGTGGGGGTTCAAGAGCCCTCCCTTGGAGGAAGAAGGGACCCAAATTCCTCTTTCTTCTCGGTGTTTTCTTTTCACTAATACAATCCTTTTCATTGGTGACATGAGTCTTGTTTGTTTCTTATTCTTATGTCCTTATGATCAATATTTTAGTTGTTCCTTCCTTTCTTAGTTTAATTCTTAGTTTAGTCTTTTATGTTTATTTTTCTAACCCTTTCCTTCACTATTGTCTTGCTTATCTAACCCAACTAAGCTTGTAAGAACCTCTATTTTGCTCATTCAGGTGACAAAAGAGGCGTAACAGATTGGCGACTCCACTGGGGAAAGGTATCAATTTCCTACCCCATTCGGGTTATTCTAGCTCTTCTTTTGGTTTATTTAATCTGCAGGTACCATAACCGGCCCAAGCCGACCTTCAAAACATCCAATTCAAAGATGAGTTGAGAGAATTCCATCTGGAATTTTCTTCACAGCCGCGTGACAGGTGTGCATGGGTTTATTGGCCCACAGTCGTGCATCGTGTGCACGTGCGCCAAAATCACTATATTACTCAGCACTTTCTGCGCACCTGTGCCCAAAAGTCTTTTTCAGTTCGTCCATCGGGAACTCAATGCGTCTCTGTCTACTCTGAGACTCATGCACTTGTGCAGAAAAATACACATTGTAAGCCTTTTTTTTGATTTGTGGAAGGCCCCTAGCCCTCTTAAAAATGATTCCATGCATGTTGTAATCTGCACCACACTTAGTTCCCTCTCCATATAAAGGGATTAGTCAAAACACATAGGCACTTAGGGGGTTTAAAATCATTATTTCCTCTT
This sequence comes from Picea engelmannii, assembly GCA_009831015.1. NCBI lineage: Eukaryota > Viridiplantae > Streptophyta > Pinopsida > Pinales > Pinaceae > Picea > Picea engelmannii. The sequence goes on along the minus strand of ML806250.1, from coordinate 69,006 downwards.
TTGTTTTCATTTTTCCACATGGATGGCTTGCTTTGACTAAGAATATAAGTTGGAATCATTTGTAATCACATAAAACTTACATTGGGACCAGAAATTGGATATCAATCGTTGAGTGTGGTCTTCTCTTGCACTTCAAAGCGATCTTGAGAATCAGAAAAAGGTTATAGGACAATTTCATCTCCCTTACAAAGACTAAACCTTTAGGAGAGGACAACAACCCCCTCAGGACTCCTCTTAGTTTATTTTTCAAACATATCTCAAGATTGTAACAGGCCCATACATGCCCACATGCTACAAAGATAGGATTGTGTTGAAAATTACTTTCTTAGATTAAATCACTAGGGAATTTTAAAGGTTTTGTAACAGGCCCATACATGCCCAGATGATCACAATCTAGGATAGTTTCAAAGCTTTCTTAGATTAAATCACATCAGGGAGTTAAAGGAATAGTAAAGGACCCACATGTCCCCATGCTATTTTCCTAGGGACTTTTGAATTTCGCAAGGTTGTACCAATGAGACATAGTAACTTAGGTAATCAACACTTGTAATGACCAAGCGAAGTCCACATGCAACAAGGTGACACCTAAGTTATTAAAAAATGGCACACTTTCACTTGTTCACACACAAAGTCACTTCTCACTCACATAGTTTTCATCTCGAAACGTGGAGGTTCAAGTAAGTTTCCTCCAAAGGGATTTTGAAAACACCCCACCCTTTTCATGACGAAACTATCCACTCCCACTTAATTTCAATGAAATTGGCTCACACCCCCAATCTCTCAAACAACCACATCTAAATTTTTTCTAGAAACTCACTAAGTTTTCCTCCACAAGAGGTGCCAAAATAAATCTTTTAGTCTAGGTAGGATTTCAAGGATAGGCATCCAAATAACTCCCCATTATTTGGTTCTCACATTTTCAAAACAATAGAAGTTGTCAAATAGGGAACTTTAAATCCTCCTAGTCAAGTGTTCCTAACACCATAAGGTAGGGAGATACCCATGAAGGGTTGAAGGCCGAGGTCTACTTGTTCTATGCGTACCCCCTTGAGGAACCCACCTCTTGGACGGGATCCAACCCATGACCCATTTCTTAGGCCGGAAATCTAAATGCCGCACTTTGATTGAGGTACCTAGTGACCAAATTTTAGGACATCTACCCAGGTGGCAATTGTGGGCTGCAATTGCACCTTGATTGGATTTTGATTGATTACATTTGATTTAGATATATATCGTGTAAAGTTCAAGAATTGCAACAGAGGCTCTTGTTTATTTATTACTCTCACCACCATTTTCACACATGCACTCAGCTAGTCGGACATCATAGGGGACCCACAGAACCCCCATTATTCCAGATGCTTTCTAAACCTCCCTCCTATTCTAGGGGGAGTTCCTAGTCTTGCCAACTCATCGAATCCACCTCCTCACACTCCAGTGAGTGCCACTGTATTAGAATCATATTTGCTTGGTTCCACCTTACTTGGGTCCAATTCCCAAGGTCCACCTTCCACTCTCTCTCCTTTACATGGAAGAAGGGGGCCAAATTCCTCTCAAGGGGGAAGTGCAAACCCACCTAGTCCCCCCCAAGGGACAGGTTCACAAACCATTCACACCATGGCTAGAACTAATCCTCCACCACCACTCCAGATGCCATACTTGGCCTCTTTCAACATACCAAATCTAAGCAAACTCACAAATGATCCTATATTACATGACCCCACATGGCCTACAAAGCCTACCAAACTACCTTCAGATATCCCGAAGTTTGAAGGAAAGGCAAGAGATGACCCTGCCAACCATGTCATGACTTTCCACTTATGGTGCTCTTCCAACAACAATATGGATGATTCCATCCAAATACAATTATTTCAATGCACACTCATTGGCCCATCAACCAAATGGTACGTAGATGAAAAATCGGGGTCCCATGCGACTTTTGAGTCCTTGGCCAAAGCATTTTTAACCTTCTTCCAATTACCAATCTGTCATGACAATGGTATTGAACTACTCTCTAATTTTAAACAAACCTCAGCCACACATATCGCTGATCACATTCACGAGTGGCATCGACGACGTAGTTTGTGCAAAGCAGAAACCACCAAACAACAATGTCTTGATTAGTTTCTCAGATCACTTGTCTCTCTCCTCGGTAAAGATGTAGCTTCCACCTTCCCTCAATTAGAAGAAGAAGCCATCAGTAAGGCTCAACAATACGACCTCATATATTCACAATAGGGTACTTGTACAAAGTACTTCCTGATATCCCAAAACCCATGCCATTTGGTTAAGATAAACTCGAGATGTCTCACTCAATAGATAGATTGATTGGTAACACCACGCACCACAATCCACAACCCCAACAACCACCAATGTATGGCACACCTCAATATCCTCCAGCATATGGAGGAACCCCTTATTATCCTCCACCCCCTTATCAACAACCATACCCTGTTGCCTTTCCTCCACCCATCAGTGGGCCACCGCCGACACCCACAATACGCCCACCCATCCAAACAAGTTTTGGTACTCCCTCTACTTCAACTTATACTCTAAGTACTAGCGAAAGTGCCACGCCTTCCTATGTACCTTACGAATCATTATCACAAAATAATCCATACTTTCCATTTCCTGGCCCTCCACAACCCATAGCTCCACCACAAGGACACCCTCATGCTGGGGTAAATTTTGTTCAACCCTCTCCCATTTAGCAATATCAAAATTTTGAACAGCTGAATACAGCAAATCCAACCCATCAGTCGAATAATGCCAAAAAGAAAGGAAAAAACTGTAACAATAACAACCCAGGTCAAGGTGGAAATCACCCCCAACAGAACCAACCTACTAGGGGCAACCAAAACCAAGGGACGTGGAACCCCCAGGGGGGAAACAACAATAGGCATCAAGGGAAAAATAAAAATAACCTTCGAACCAACTTCCCCTGTGCCCTTTTTGGTGATTTCGGTCATTATACTCATCATTTCCCCCAAATCACTGATTTTAAACGGATGAAAGACTCAGTAAATGGACCACATCCTCCAGCGCCGCCTGCTCCTTAGCAGGCCCCACAACAATACGTACAACAACCACCCCTATCCATGCTGCAGAACCCCATTTCACACCAAGGAGTGATGAACACCCAATAGGACATGCAACCTACCCCACCATAGTTGGGACAATATCTCAACCCGAGCAATCTCACATATCGTACTATCCTCCTCACTAGTGAGGAAGAAGTCCTTCTACAAACACATATTCATCAATACCGTGCACCCACTAAGTCTCCTCCCATTCCCCCAGAAACAATACCAGCACCAATAGGACCCCCGTTGATGATTCCTTGCCCTAACATAGAAACATCTCTTCGCATCCCTCGCATCCCATTGCGAAGGAATGTCCACAACCCGCAAGCTAGGGCAGCTCATAATTACAGTTTGGTCGATGAATTAGCACAGTCCCCAGCTGCAATGTCATTCTTAGAAGTACTTCAAACTTGTCCCACTCAGTAGAAATCATTACTTTCCGCCTTGGGGGCAGTCGACTCTGTGGATACTCAACTCATCACATTTTATCTCGACAGTGGAGAGCCTTGTCTCCCCGCTCTCATCGCTTTTCAAATGCCAGTGAAAATTCAGAACATTATTCATCGGTGCATCATTGATGAAGGTGCATCCATGTGCATCATGTCCAAGTCGGTATGGTAGAATCTTGGTTCCTCCAAACTCATACCATCTGCCATTACCTTAAGAGCTTATGACGGACAATCATCTTCTCCCGAAGGGCTCTTCCAAAATGTCCCTGTTGAACTCATGGGAAAGACCATTTTCATCAACATTGAAGTTATTGATGCCCCACTCGATTACAATATCTTGTTCAGTCATAGCTACATGTACACTATGAAGTCCATTTCCTCTTCCGTCTTTTGAACCATGATGTTCCCCCATAACGGGAAAATCATTACCATTGATCAAGTTTCACATTATGAGCCTAACCCTTCTGCCAACATCGATAACATTCTCCCTTTCATCCATAATAATCATGAAGTGTAGCCACTCATCGAAATGGGGCCCGAAATTTTCAAAGACCCATCCTTGTTAGGAACTTACCATGGTGCACCACCACTCATTCATCCTCCCAATCAGGTATGTTTCGTCTCATCCAAAATAATTGACATTGAGGATACCCTTCCTCCCAGTGAGGCTTCTCTCATATCTGACATCCCACTAGTCACAGATCCCCTCCCTCACGAGCCTCCTGCGAACTCATTGAATCCACTAGTTCATGATTTCACCTCACCCCAAGGCCATATCCCAGTTTGGGAGACAGTTCCCCAAGCCATTACTCAAATCCCCTTCTTTTACCCTCCACCGGGCATACAAGCTTTCAAAGTAGCCGCAATGCTTACCCTCCCTAATATGGTGCTGGAAATCCCAGTTTGGTATTTACATCCACCAAAGATGGTTCCTCAACCATCCCTTCCTCCCCAAATAGAAGGAATCCCGATGCAGATTTCCATACTCACTCCCACCATACCCCCTACACCCCCACTCACTAACCTCCCTGCCACAGCTGGGGGCAGACGAAAGAAGAAGGAGCCCACAACTCCACTTCCCCCACACATCCAACCACCTTGTTCACTATGCGAGGACAGACACCCCACCAAAAAATGCCCATCTCTCCCTGAGTTACGTAATCTCATCCAACCCCCTCAAGCACCACCACTGCTCATCGCTTCCTCTAGTATTGACGCTATCTCACAGAACACAAGTAACAAAGGACTGTGAACCAAATTCACATGCACCATCTGTTCATAATATGGCCATTACATACACCACTGTCCAGTGTTACCTCAATTCCGATAGACATTAACAGTTGTATGTCATATCTTTCAGAAAACACTCACCCCAACCCCGGTCATCGACATCCATTATGTCACAACCTCCGTCAACGAACGTATGACATGACCTTACTCTCTCTGTGAATACCTAGATCATTTCACATATCAGTGTCCTATGATCATTGAATATATGCAACGCCAAGTGACCCTGATTCAAACTCCTGCACCCCCTATAGAATCAATGATTAACCTTACCCCATCACTAGAGATTCTTCATATTATTTCTCCTAAACCAGAAGCACTCCCTATTACTCCATGGTTCTTGGATGACCTATACTAGGATTTACCCACAAATCCCTCCAATTCTCCTGCTCATTTCCCCATGCAAATTTTACGCCAAACTACCATTTATAACCCCCAGTATATCGATATTCGGTTTATGACGAGCGAACCATCGCAATCTCATTACATATTCCCTCCTACTTCTTCACCACCAGAAGATAACCACACAGTAATAGTCATCGATATCACTCTTTTAGATCCCTTATATTCCCGACACTTCCACTGTGACGAGGACATACTCAAGGAATTAACCACCCCTGACTACCCATGGGATGCGCTACACCACAGAGTGCTCTTCCTTTCACAGTAAGTCTTCACACCTCCTAACCAACACCCCATATATGTAGTCAAAACCAAGGATTTTATCCCATCAGGGCATATCATCTGGTTCAACAACCCCATCCCTGACCTAGACACTTTTGAAGAAGGAAATATGGCCAACATTTCCCCCACCGTCAAAATCGATATTTCCATAAAAAAATGGAGTCGTTGAGGAAATCACCATTGGCGCCACATGCACTCCTCAAGAAATCACCGCCTACTAATCCCTCTTCCAAGAATAATGGGATATTTTTGCCTGTTCATACACTAATATGCATTTCCTTGATCCCTCTATTGTCGAAGATTACATAGACACCTAGACTGATATCACACTAGTTCGCCAAAAACAATGACCGCTACACCCATCCAAAGCAATGACTATCAAAGATGATATTTACAAATTACGTACTGATGGGTTCATCTACCCCATTGCCTATACCTCATGGGTTTCCAACCCTGTACCCGTTAACAAAAACCAGGGCACTATCTGTGTATGCACGGAATTTCGCGATCTCAATCACACCTATCCCAAAGAAAACTTTCCAATGCCTTTCATCGATCAAATTATCGACGACTGCGCAGGCCATGAGGATTTATCCTTCATGGACGGTTTCTCTGGCTATAACCAAATCCAAATCCACCCAGCCAATCAATACAAAACTACATTCACCACCCCTTGGGGTACTTTTGCATATCATTTCATTCCTTTTAGACTAAAAAATGCTGGCGCAACTTTCCAACGGGCTATGACATACATTTTTCATGATCTGGCTCATATCATCCTTGCATACTTGGACGACCTCACAGCTCGATCCAAAAAATGCACTCAACATCTTGATGATTTACAAATCATCTTCCAAAGGTGTCTCCAGTACAACATCCATGTTGCGCCTCTTTTGTCACCTTAGTGAGAAAAATAGAGGTGCTTTCAAGATTAGTTGGGTTTGCTAAGTAGGACAACTGCAAGGAAAAGGGTTAGAGAAAGAAACATAAAACAATAACTAAGAATTAAACTAAGAAATAAAACAACAACTAAATTTATAAACATAGGGACATAAGGACAAAACGAACAGTTAGACCCATGTCACCAATGATAAGGATGATATTAGTGAAAGAAAACACCGAGAAGCAAGGGGACTATGAGTCCCTTCTTCCTCCAAGGGAGGGCTCTTGGACCCCCACAAATAAGCTCTTCTTACAACTTCGAAAATTAAAATGAAAATGGTGAAATAATTATTTGCTAATCCACTCAAGGGGTGAGATGGATTGTCCAATGCAATGATGCAAGTATACTCTTGGCAAGGATATAAGAGTCCTCAAGAGAATAATGGCAGCATAACTTTGCTTTGAATTCCTTGAAAAATGAAGTGTATCCATGGCCTTTTTATAGCATTCCTTTGAGTTATTGTCCAACTAGTTTGTAGTGTATAAAGAGGCTAATTAGGGCATTTCTAGGTCTTTGACCAGCCACCCAGTCGAATCCAGTCCAGATTTGAGTGTCAAATCAACTTGAAAGATGAACAAGAAGTGGGTGGGAGGCCGAAAACTCTCATAAATGCGTCGTTTCTCAGGTGCATGGCTTTTTGCGACAACAGTCACGCATCGTGTGCGATTTATGCATTCCTATTTTGCACATGTGTGCGCACTCCCAGTGTCTGCATAGAGCCCTTTAATTTTTGCACTAGTTGTATAGTTTTGACCATTTGTGAATGATTTTGTGTTAATTCAGGTTCATGGATGACCTCATAACTATTTGACGATGCTGAATTCTTGTAACCATTTGCAGACAAAATTTCAGTGATAACAGATGCCCCATGATGGATGAGGTTAGGAGCATACGTATAGCCGAAATCCATCAATGTTTCTTCTACTGAGAGTGTTGTTTGTAAGAGAGAGAAATAGTGGGATTTATCTAGAGTGCCCCATTGGAGGGAGAACCCAACCTTCCATAAGGTGTGTAAAAAATAAATTGTGTACAAACGAGGCGGGCATGTCCCATGCTCATGTCATGTAACTCAAAAAGAGGAATGAAGTGTTGATGTAGACAACTACAGCGTACTCGGGGGCAGTCGTGATAACCTGTAGAACCCAACCTTCCATAAGGTGTGTAAAAAATAAACTGTGTACAAACGAGGCGGGCATGCCCCATGCTCATGTCATGTAACTCAAAAAGAGGAATGAAGTGTTGATGTAGACAACTGCAGTGTCCTCGGGGGTAGTCGTGATAAAGGAAGAAGAAAATTATGTGGATGAACATACTCTGAATAGTAGGCAGTGACAGCGGTAAGAAGTATCACGGATTCCATAGGCATTGATATCCTAGCCAAGTTTAGAGGTCTTCGGCAAGTATAAGAACTAACTGCAATAGTTGCCAAGTAAGACCCATCGTCACATGAGAAAGTGTTGACGTCGAATGTTATGGGGGTCAAAGACATCAGGGAGAAATTGTGGTTCTCCCTGTGTCGTCTGAGATCTCTCATTGGATAGGTAATGAGAATCAAGATACTATTGCCCTTCTGGAAAACTATACTGATGTCGACAAAAGGGGGACGTGACTCCCAGAAGCAAAGGGCTTCGTGAAATCTACTAGGTGAGTTGAGGAATTCGGAAGAGGTACATGGACGAAGTCGAGATGTAGGAAGACTCAAGACTGCTCTTGGTTGGGGTATATGTGAGGTAAAAGTGGCCGCAATCATTCAACGAGGTCGAGTGTCAGGGGGACAACAAGACAGGGGATAAGTTGTGCCAGAGGTGGGACAAAGTGAACAAACTCAGAGGGCAGAGGTAAGTGGCCTGTGGGATACTCTGAATATATGGACGATGTTGTCAAGGGTTGATGATAAGTGGTGCCCCAACCAAGGGTTACATGGGTTGCTTTGGCCAAAAAGGGAAGAAGGTCACCAAAGGTGACGACAAAAAGGTAATGTAAATGCTGGCAACAAAAGGCGTTTGTACAATAAATAAAGAATACTGTGGGATAAGTGTACAAATACAGAAACAGGTGCCCCAATGTAACATGGTTGTCCCAGGAGGGAATAATTGGCTTGGAGAACTGGTGGAGGGTGGGGGCCCCATGGGTGGGTTTCTGTATGAGGTAGGTGAAATGAAGGGAAATTTGTAGATGGGAAAACTGATTGTGGATGAAATGGAGGGTTCATGAAACTGTGGAGGTGCAGTCAAAAGTAGAACCTTGAAGAGATAATCTGGGAGTCTGTTGGTGAAGGCTAGCAAGATGAGGAGAAGGAGTATGTGGCTGGTTCGCGACATGATGTAAGACTATCGGGACTCCCATCCCTAAAGGGTTTTGAAAAAACAACATGAGTGTCAAAGGTGCAAAAGGGTGCTACGAATGGGAAAAATCATGTGGGTAAGAGTGTTACCGGGTGACAGTACTGAAGATGCAAATGGAGGTGTTGGTACTGCAGAGCTGGAAATGGGGATCCTAGAGGAAAACGTCAGAGGGTGTGATTGGAGATGCAAGTGAGATTCAGAGGGAATGACTACATGCCAGTGCTGAGTATATACCTGAAGGGGTTGTGTTGATATATGATGACCAAGTACCTGCACACATGTCAACCAAATATCCGACGTAAACAATATCTGAAGAGAATCGAACATACTAGAATTTATTTGATAATTTTGAATATGTGCATGCGTACCTGGTCGGGGTATGAAAAAATGGAGTCCCAGGGGCTCAGGATGAAAAGAGGCCCATGGACTGTCATGATGTAGATGACAAGATGTTGATCCCATGGCGGAAGACGGATCGAGAAATGGACACCCGGAGCTCCCAGAATGGTGAGTGGAAGTTTGGCGAAAAGGCCTATATATAGCTGTAGGGCCCACATTGCCACCTCATTTGTAATTTCTTCTATAGTGATTGGACAAGAAGTATTTTGAGCAGATTTGGATATTCTGGGAGGATGAGGCATCCGATTGAGGACCAACAAGCTTCAGGTTAGTGGTCTGATCATCCTACATAGAATTAGGGTTTCCATTTTTGGGCAGGAGCTGTACGGAGGGCCGTACAGGGGGTTTTTATGGGTGTGGGCCCCCACATGCACGGGCGATCCGAAGGTATGCACGCATAAGTGTGCACCTGCCTACCGGATAGGCATGCATGGGGGGGGTTGTAAGGGGGACAAGGGTGCGCACTATGTGTGCGCCTATTGGCTGCACAGTTACGCATGCATGATCGACTGTGTATTGGACAGGCACGCTTTAAGGTGTGCCTGTGTTCGTGATAGGGGCGCATGAAGGAACCTATGTATGTTGAGAAAGAACGCACCAGTGCACGCTTGAACTATGGACAGGCACGCTTGTGGAGTGCACAGGTGCACATACATGTGCGCCTGTGGAGTGAATAGGTGCACAGGTATGCGTGCCTGTGGGTTGAATAGTCGCGCCTTGGAGGCAAGGTTGATGGGTGTAAAACTTATCTGTTTTATGTTGTTTATGGTCCATGTGGCTGACTTAGGACTATTTTATGTGGTTGCAGGCGATCATTGTGCACGATGCTGGTTGGTTGGCGAGAGCGGGATTGGTCCCAACTGAGAGACGTCGTGGTTATTGAGGAGTCGAGGGTACATGAGACTTTGGCAGTCTGTGGGCTATTGAAGTTCTTTGAGTTCCTGTTGATATAGGCGCAGTTCCTTATCTGGATGTGGAGTCCGAACCTGCATTGTTTAATAGTACAGGGAGAGCATATTGCCTTCATTGCAGTGGAGGACATATACTTTTTGGTTGGGCTCCCATTTCGGGGAATGCCCCTACCGGCGGAGCCGGTGTTACTGAGGGATGTGGCTCTAGCGACAGTGGGCCGGAGGTACTTGTCGGGGGTGAACTTTATGTCTGGCACTATTATGAGCATTGGGGCGATGGATGCCCTAGCGCATCGTTGTATAGCAGTGATGATTGTGAGAGTTTATGGGTCTCTTGTGATGCAGCGGATCAATGGTGGTCAGTTGTGTGTGATGGAGAGGGTGTTGGCTAGTGAGAACTTTGCCTGGGGGCTTACGCTGCATGCCAGGATGGTAGGACAGCTGGACCACTGTCAGTCCATAGATACAAGAGAGCTTGCCTTCGGGTCCATCCTAGTGGCTTGGTTTTTGGATAGGGTGCCTATGTTGCGCCCAAGGATTTTATTGGGGGCGCCTGGGGTGTGAGAGTCGTGACTAAAGTGGTGGTTGAATGTTTTTCTTCACCATAGTGGTGGCGAGGGCGGCCACTTCTTTACAGCTGAGGCGACGCAGGTGTGGCAGCAGATGCCGCAGGTGATATTGTAGTTCCCCTATGCTGGTATTGACTTCCGGGAGGATCGGGACATGGTGTTACCTCCAGGGGAGGTGTTTGATCGTCGAGGTATGTTGATGATTTTGATATATATGGTTTTTGATATAGCATGACATATGTATATGATATAGATGATGATACTATCTGTTGGTTGTTTCTATGTGTAGATGTGGCACCTCGCAGGCGCGAGGTTGAGTTGAAGAGAGTGCTGGCTCGTTAGGAGCTGGAGAGACCGTCGCGGGGAGGGCCGCGGTTTGGAGAGAGACATCGACGTGAGGGTGCCGAGGCGAGACCAATTGATCTTGAGAGAGAAGGGAGGAGATATCAGTTCGATGACCTTGGTGCTGGGCCATCACATGATCCTCTGGCAGATGCTGGAGTAGATTTTGAGGACATACGTCATCGCCTGGAGGCAGTGCTACAGGGCATGCCGGAGGGCATGTGGTCTCATATCCAGGATGAGGGAATCTTGGAGCAGTGTGTGGGGATTTCACCACCATGGCGGGCTGTGGTATGACAGGCAGTAGTAGCAGGTGCTGCAATGACTGGATGATTACCTCTGGGGCAGGAGGGACCAGTAGTTGGTGGGGGACCACCGCCTAAGGGAGGGGCAGGAGGTGGTGCTCTAGAGGCACCTTGAGTGGTTCTCTTTGTATTTTTGTCTTTTGGTATATAGGCTGGTGAGCCCATTTTGTACCGAGGTTCTTTACTGGCCTACGGCTACGTGTATTTTTGTATGTAAACATTTGGATGGAACTGTGGACCATTTTTTATATATACATGAGTATACATTTTGAGATCTATATGGTGTTTACATGTGTTTTGTTAATGTGTTGATGGTGTCTAATCTATATATGCTGTGACAGGTTGTTGATGTGTTTATGTATGTGTAGAGGTAGCTTGATGTGATATATGCCAGTCTAACACAATATTAGCTAAGTTATCTATAATTTGATTCAATTGTCTTGGAATATGTGTAAATGTAATGGAATAAAAATGTCGAGATAAAAGTCTAGCCTGCAGGTATTTGCGAAAGAGGCAAGGATCGCGTACGCGATACACATTGTTGAGCTGGAGAACGACTAGTTGAGAGTCGAGAAAGATGCTAAGGTGACGAATACGATGATGTTGGGCATCGGCTAGGAGGCCAATGACGGTAGTGTATTCAGCTTGGTTGTTGGTCGTTGAACCCAAACATATGTTGCTCGAATGGAGCATTTCATGTGAGGGGGTGTAGAGGGCCCAAGCGGATGAAGCGAGATTTTGTGTCCAATGGTTGGCACCGTCGGTGTAACCGATGTGGTAGGCCTATGGAGGAAGCATATGTCAATAGCATAAATGATAGTTTAGATGTAAGGGATGGAAAAAAGATTAAAAACACTATAAAAGAAATAACCTAAAGTAGAATGACTACGTTTAAGCATAACCCATTGATGTGTTCTTTGAGAGAAAGGCCTTCGGGAGAGCCCAGGATGTATGCACCTTTGGTGAGGCAATGTTGGATAATGTATGGGCCATGCCATAGTGACTCGAATTTTCCATAGCCAAAGGTATCATGAGCGATATTGTAAGCAAGGATGAGGTCGCCTTCACGAAATGAGTGAAGGTTGACATGTCGATCAAAGGTAGCCTTCGATCATTTTTTAGCTGCCTCATTGTTCTGTAATGAAGATCGACGATCTTCATCCAGGGACTCTAAGTTCAACAAGCGCTGCTCCATTGGAGCAGTGTCGAGTAATAGCTCAATTGCGGTGCGTAAGGTGGGAATTTCACACTCGATGGGAAGAGTGGCCTCAACCCCATGGACTAGATGAAAGGGTGTGAAACTAGTAGTTGTTTTCACAGCCGTACGATAATACCATAGTACAGAAAATAAGATATGATGCCAATTAGTCTTATGTTTATTAACTGTGCGCTATAACATGGTCTTGAGGACCTTGTTAACTGCTTTGACCTTTCCGTTAGACTGAGGGTAATATGGTGAGGCAAACTCGTGGGAGAATCCTAACCGAGATGAGAGTTCGACGAAAATCTCATTCTCGAAGTGTTTCCCATGATCGGAAACAAGTTGGAGTGGTACTCCAAAGCGAGATATGACGTGGTTAAAGAAAAAACGCGTTGCGGTGTCAGCAGTATTGTTGAAGGTGGGCATAGCTTCAACCCATTTTGTGAAGTAATCAATTGCGACAACAATGTATTTGTGTCCATTGTTGGAGGGGGGATTACAAGGCATGAAGTTGATGCCCCATTTACAAAAGGGGTCGACAGTGATGACTGGATGAAGAAGAGCAGGTGGTGCTCAGGCTTTGTTGGCATAAAGCTGACACTTCTAGCATTGTTTCACGGCATGAATGCAATCGTGGAACAAGGTAGGAAAAAAGTAACCTGCTCAGATAATATTCTGAGCAGTGGATATTCCCGAAAGATGACCCCCACATGCGTCGTTGTGGCATTCGTTCAAGACTCTATTGGCCTCGTCAATAGTCAGGCATCGACGAAGAGTGGTGTTTACCCCTCACCGGTATAAGATGTCTCCGATGAGGAGGTAGCGGGGGGACTGGTGGTGAATACGACGATGATCATCTCATGAAAGGTTGTGACCAAAATTTTGAGTTCGGAGGTAGACGAGGAGGTCGCCATACCAAGGATCATCTGAAGTGATGTGAAAGAGGTGTTCGTCGGGAAAGTCGGTATTAACGGGGGCACTGGTTGTGTCAGAGGAGAGGGCCATGACAAGCTTAGAAAGAACGAGGGATTTCTTTCTCTTGGGTGTTGATAATTCAAGATCATACTCTTGAACGATAATGATCCATCAAGCAAATTTGTCGTTAATTTGCCAATGAATGAGCAAGTATTGCATAGGGTTGGAATCTGCTACAACCTTAGTTGTGTGAAGCAGAATGTAGTGATGCAGTTTCTGGAATACGAGGACGACTGCAAGAGCTATCTTTTCTTCATGTTTATACTTCAAGGGTGGCCCTGAGAGGTTTTTACTAATGTAATAAATGACATGCGCACGATTTTCATCACCAAGATGAACGAGAACTCCTGCTACTGAAACAACTGATGCTGATATGTAGAGGATATAGTCGAGATTGTAGTCAGGTGCGCTAATTAAAGGGGCATTGGAGAGTGCCATTTTAAGATCGTCAAATGACTATTGGGCATGTTCATCCCAGTGAAATGGGATTTCATGACGTAGTAAGCAAAGGAAACCATGTGCGCAAATGGTGTAGTCTGGGACAATTTGTCGTAGAAAGTTAGCCTTGCCTTTTAGGCTCTAGAGTTGATGTAAATTCCGGGGTGGTGGAATTTTGGCGATATCTTGGACTTTGAGGGGATCCACAGTAATACCGCTTTGGGAAACGATGAATCCGAGGAGGTGCCTCGGGGTGACGCAAAATACTCACTTGAGGGGATTCAAGAGGATGTTGTACTGACGACACCATTGGAAGATGATCCGTAAATCATCAAGGTGTTGGGTGCGTTTCTTGGTTCGTGTTGTGAGGTTGTCCAAGTATGCGAGGATGATATGAGCCAGATCATGAAAAATGTATGTCATAGCTCATTGGAAAGTTGCGCTAGCATTTTTTAGTCCAAACGACATGACACGATATGAAAAAGTACCCCAGGTGGTAGTAAATGTGTTTTTGTACTGATTGGCTGGGTGAATTTGGATTTGATTATAACCAGAGAAACCGTCCATGAAGGATAGAGCTTCGTGGCCTGTGCAGTCGTCAATAATTTGATTGATGAAAGGCATTGGAAAGTTGTCTTTGGGACATGCGTGATTGAGATCATGAAAGTCTGTGCAGACATGAATAAGGCCCTATTTTTTGTTAATGAGTACAGGATTGGAAACCCATGATGTATAGGCGATGGGGTAGATGAACTCGACAGTGCGTAATTTGTCAATCTCATCTTTGATGGCCGCTGCTTTGGAAGGGTGTAGTGGTTGTTGTTTTTGATGAACTGGTGTAATGTCGGTCTAGGTATCGATGTGATGTTCGACGATAGAGGGATCGAGGCCAGGCATTTCCATGTATGACCAGGCAAAAAATATCTCGATATTCTTGGAAGAGGGTTTTATAGGCAGTGATTTCTTGAGGAGTGCAAGCGGCTCCAATGGTGATTTCCTCGATGACGCCATTTTTGATGGAAATGTCGATTTTGATGGTTGGGGAAATGTTGACCATGTTGCTTTCTTCAAAATAATCTGGGGCAGGGATGGGTTTGTTGAACTAGTCGATATGTCCTGATGGGATAAAATCCTTGGTTTCGACCATGTATATGGGGTGTTGGTTAGGAGGCGTGGAAGCTTCCCGTGGAAAGAAGAGTGCGCGGTGGTGTAGCGCATCGCATGGGTAGTTAGGGTTGTTTAACTCTTCTATTATTTCCTCATCACAATGGAATTGGTGGGAATACAAGGGGTCATGAAGAGTTATATCGGTGACTGTTGTCGTGTGGCTTCCCCCTGGTGATGAAGAAGAAGGGTGAATGATGCAAGGCAATTGCGATGGTTCACTCGACATAAACCAAATATTGAAGTACTGATGAGTACCCGTGGTGGTTGGATGTAAAATTTCCGTAGGGAAATGAGCGGGAGAGTTGGGGGTATTGGGGGGTGAATCCTCAGATAAGTCATCCAAGAACTATGGAGGCATTGGAAGGGCCTCAGGTTCGGGATAAATGACGTGAAGAATATCTAGTGACGAGGTAAGGTCAACTATTGATTTGGTGGGTCTTTGAAGCAGGGTCAATTGTCATTGTCTGTATATGATGATCATAGGAAATTGGTATGTAAAATGATATAAGGATTCACATAGAGAGAAAGGGCATCTCATGCGTTCATTGACTGAAGTTGTGACATAATGGATGTCAGTGATTTTTGGTAGGGATGACATAGCTGGATTTGGTTCACACTGGAAGCTTTGGTGTACTGCGGCTAATGTCTGCCGAAAGCATGGCAGTGCTAGGCAATGGTGGGTATAATGGCCATATTCTAAACATATAGCGCAAGCAAATTTGGTTCGCAAACCTTTACTACTTGAATGAGGGGTGGTAGCTGTAGTACTGGATATAGTGGCGAGTGTTGAGGGAGTTTGATTGAGTGGAATCAAATTCCGTAACTCTGGTAGGGATGGGAAGTTGTTGGTTTGGTGTCCATCTTTCTCACATAGCATGCAAGGGGGTTAGATGTGTGGGGGAAGTGGAGTTGTGGGATCCTTCTTCTTTCACCTTCCCCCAGCTATGGCAGGGGGGGTAGTGAGTGGGGGTGTAGAGGGTATGGTGGGAGTAAGTATGGGAATCGTCAATGGGATTCCTTCCGTTTGGGGGGGAAGGGATGGTTGAGGGACCATCTCAAGTGGATGTAAATACCAAACTGAAATTGCTAACACCATATTAGGGAGGGTAAGCATTGCGGCTATTTGGAAAGCTTCGATGCCAGGTGGAGGGTAGAAAAAGGGAATTTGAGTGATGGCTTGGGGAACTGTCTCCCAAACTAGGATATGACCTTAGGGAGGGGTGAAATCATGGACTGGTGGGGTCGACGAGTTCGCAGGAGGCTCATGAGGGGGGAGTTCTATGACTGGTGGGATGTCAGATATGATAGAAGCCTCCGTAGGAGGAAGGGTATCCTCTATGTCAATTCCATTAAATGATATGGAACATACTTGATTGGAAGGATGAAGGAGTGGCGGTGCTCCGTGGTAAGTTCCTAACAATGATGGATCTTTGAAAATTTTGGGACCCATTTCGATGAGTGGGAATGCGTCATGACTCCTGTGGATGAGAGGAAGAATGTTATCAACATTGGTAGATGGGTTAGGCTCGTAATGTGAGACTCAGTTAATGGTAACGATCTTCCCGTTGTGGGGGAACATCATTGTTCAAAAGATGGAAGAGGCAACTTCCTTCATAGCATACATGTAGCTACGACCAAACAAGATATTATAATCGAGTAATGCATCGATAACTTCAATGTCGATGAGAATATTCTTGCCCCCGAGTTCGACGGGGACATTTTGGAAGATCCCTTTAGGAGTTGATGGTCGTCCGTCATAGGCTCGTAAGGTAATGGTAGAGGGTATGATTTTGGGGGAACCAAGTTTCTGCCATACAGATTTGGACATAATGCATGTAGATGCACCTTCATCGATGATACACCAATGAACTATGATGTTTTGTATTTTTACTGGGATTTGAAAAGTGATCAAAGTGGGAAGGAGAGGTTCTCCACTGTCGAGATCAAATATAATGAGTCGAGTATCTGCGGGGTCGACTACCCTCAAGGAAGAAAGTAATGATTTACGCTGAGTGGGATAAGTCTGAAGGACTTCTAAGATTGACATGGTAATCGGGGATTGTGCTAAGTCATCAACCAAACTGTAATTATGAGCAGCCCTAGCCTCTGGGTTGTGGACATTCCTGCATAATGGGATGCCAGGGATGTGAAGAGGTGGCTCTGTGTTAGGGCGAGGGATCACCAATGGGGGTCCCCTCGGTGTAGGGTTTGTCTTTGGAGAGATGGGTGGAGACTTAGCGGGTGCATGATACTGACGATTACGTGTTTGCAGAAGGATTTCTTCCTCACTAGTGAGGAGGATTGTGCAATCTGCTGGATTGTTTGGGTTGAGGTACTGTCCCACCTGAGGTGGGGGAGGATTCATGTCTTGTTGGGTTTTTATCACATCTTGGTGTGGAATAGGATTATGTAGCATGACAGGGGGGGGGTTGTTGAACGTATTGTTGTGGGGCCTACTGAGGGACAGGCGGGGCTGGAGGATGGGGTACACTGCCTAAGTCTTTTAGCCATTTGAAATCATCAATTTGGGGGCAATGATGAGTATAATGATCGAATTCACCGCAAAGGGAACAAGGGAATTTGGTTTTAACATTATTGTTATTTCTCCCTTGGTGCCTATTATTATTGCCCTCCTGGGGGTTCTGATTCCCTTGGTTCTGGTTGCCCCCAGTAGGTTGGTTCTACTGGGGTTGATTCCCACCTTGACTTGGGTTGTTGTTGTTCCTATTTCTTCCTTTCTTTTTGGCATTGTTCGACGGATGGGTCAGATTTTCCATATTCAGTTGTTCAAAATTTTGATATTGCTGAACGGGAGAGGGTTGAACAAAATTCACCCTGGCATGAGGATGTGGGGGAGCCATGGGTTGTGGGGGACTAGGAAATGGAAAGTGAAGATTCTGTGGGGGTAACGATCCGTAAGGTACATAGGAAGGCATGGTGCTTTCGCTAGTACTATAAGCTGAGGTAGAGGGGGTACCATAACTTCTATGAATAGGTGGTTGTATGGGGGGTGTCAGTAGTGGCCCACTGATGGGTGGAGGCATAGCAACAGGGCATGGTTGTTGATAAGGGGGTGGCAGGTAATAAGTGGTGCCCCCATATGTCGGCGGGTACTGAGGTGTTCCATACATTAGTGGGTGTTGGGGTTGTGGACCGTGGTGAGTGGTATTACCAATTAGTCTGTTTGCTGAGTGGGACATCCCAGGTTTGTCTTGGCCAAACAACATAGGTTTGGGGAGGTCAGAGAGTACAGTGTATAAGTACCCTGACTATGAATAGATGAGGTCATATTGTTGAGCCTTACTGATGGCTTATTCTTATGATTAAGGGAAGGTGGAAGCTACATCCTTATCGAGGAGAGAGACAAGTGATCTAAGAAAACAATCAAGACATTGTTGTTTGGTGGTTTCTTTTTTGCACAAACTACGTTGCCTACACCACTCGTGAATGTGATCAACGATATGTGTGGCTGAGGTTTGTTTGAAATTAGAGAGTAGTTCCAGACCATTGTCATGGCGGATTGGTAATTCGAAGAAGGTCAAAAATGCTTTGGCCAAGGACTCAAAAGCCACATGGGACCCTGATTTTTCATCTACATACCATTTGGCTGATGGGCTAGTGAGTGTGCGTTGAAATAATTGCAGTCTGATGGAATCATACATAATGTTGTTGGAAGAGCACCATAGGTGAAAAGTCATGACATGGTTGGCATGGTCATCTTCTGCCTTTTCTTCAAACTTGGGGATGTCTGAAGGTAGTTTGGTGGGCATTGCAGGCCATGTGGGATCATGCAATATAGGACCATTGGTGAGTTTTCTTAGATCTGGTATGTTGAGAGAGGCCAAATATGGAATCTGTAGTGGCGGCGGAGGATTAGCTCCAGCCATGGTGTAAGTGTGTTTTGAACCTGACCCTCGAGGGGGGATAGGTGGGTTGGTACTTCCCCCTTGAGAGGAAGTTGGTCCTCTGCTTCCGTGTAAAAGAGAGAGAGTGGACGACATACCTTGGGAAGTGGACCCAAGTAATGTGGAACCAAGAAAAGTTGATCCTAAGACAGTAGCACTCATAGGAGTGTGTGAAGGTGGTGCCGATGAGTGGGCAAGACCAGACACTCCCCCTAAGATAGGAGGGAGGTTTAGCAAGTGTCAGGAACGACGAGGATTCTATGGGTCCCCTATGATGTCCGACTAGCTGAGTGAATGTGTGCAAATGGTGGTGAGAGTAACAAAGAAACAAGGGCTTTTGTTGCAAATTTTGAACTTTACACAATATATATATCCAAATCAAAATGTAGTCAGAAGTGCATCATACATAAAGTATTTTGAAAAAGAAGCATATATGTGGATAAGTGGGTTTTGTTTACATGGGGAATCAAAGAAAAAAAATGATCATGTCCTAAAAGACGTAACGTCCTTCCTCTCAAATAGCACTGGACCTTCCAATAATACTCAACAGTGGGGTCTGAAGTCACCGGAAGAGAAACTAGTGAAGGATGAAACAATCAGTTATAATGAGGGGTAAAGGGGGCATATCCCGAAAGAGCTGGCGATATTTCCCAATAGCCACACAAAATCCAATCAATGTGCAATTGCAACCCACAATTTCCACCTGGGTAAATGTCCTAAAATTAGGTCACTAGGTACCTCGGTAAAAGTGCGACATTTAGATTTTCAGCCTCAGAAATGGGTCACGGGCTGGATCTCGTCCAAGAGGTGGGTACCTCAAGGGGGACACACAGAACAACCAGACCTCGACCTTCAACCCTTCATGGGTATCTCTTTACCTTATGGTGTTAGGAACACTTGACTTGGAGGATTTTCAGTTCCCTATTTGACAACTTTTATGGTTTTGACAATGTGAGAACCAGATAATGGGGCGTTATTTGGATGCCTATCCCCAAAATCCTACCTAGACTAAAGCATTTCTTTTGGCACCTCCTGTGGAGGAAAACTTAGTGAGTTTTTAGAAAAAATTTAGATGTAGTTGTTTGGAGAGGTTCGGGGTGTGAACCAACCTCGTTGAATTTAAATGGGAGTGGATAGGTTCATCAAGAAAAGGGTGGGGTGTTTCAGAATCCCTTTGGAGGAAACTTACTTTGACCTCCACGTTTCAAGAAGAAACTATGTGAGTGATAAGTGAATTTTGTGTGTGAATGAGTGAAAGTGTGCCAATTTTTAATGAATTAGGTGTCACCTTGTTGCATGTGGACTTCGCTTGGTCCTTACAAGTGTTGATTACCTAATTAACTAAGTGTCTTTGGTACAACCTTGCATAATTCAAAAGTCCCTAGGAAGCTAGCATGTGGACATTTGGGTCCGTTACTATTTCTTTAACTCCCTATTATGATGTAATCTAAGAAAAGATTTGAAACTATCCTAGATTGTGATCATGTGGGCATGTATGGGCCCGTTACAAAACCTTTAAACTTCCCTGGTGATTTGATCTAAGAAAGTAAATTTCAACACTATCCTATCTTTGTAACATGTGGGCATGTATGGGCCTGTTACAATGTTAAGATGTGTTTGAAAAAACAAACTAAGAGGAGTACCAAGAAGGGTTGTTGTCCTCTCCTAAAGGTTTTAATCTTCTTAAGGGAGATGAAATTGTTTCACAATCTCTTTCTGATTCTCAAGGTCGCTTGGAGGCGCGAGAGAAGATCATACTAAGTGATTTTTATCCAACTTCTAGTACCAATGCAAGTTTAAATGTGATTAAAAAAGATGTCCAACTTATATTTTTAGTCAAAACAAGCCATACATGTGGCGAAAATGAAAGAAAAAGAGGAAAAAATGATTTTAACCCCCTAAGTGCCTATGTGTTTTGACTAACCCCTTTATATGAAGAGGGGACTAAGTGTGGTGCATCTTTAAAACATGCATACAATCACTTTTAAGAAGGCTAAGGGCCTTCCCCACATCTCAAGAACCTTACAATGTGAATTTTTTCATAGGTGTGCGGGTCTCAGTGGAGACAGAGGCGCACAGAGCACATGTGCGCAGATCGAATAGAGTTAATGAGCACATGTGCGCAGAACCAAACTGTGACTTGAGCGCATGTTAAGCCCTAATATTGGATCATTAACCCTTAATTGGGGCATATTAGATTAGTAATGTTATTTTATTTATGTCGGCTTTAGGCCATTAGTTGTAATTATACCTCCTAGTCTCCTATATATACCAAGGAGACATTTTCAT
>ML806250.1:17102-29257 GCA_009831015.1 Picea engelmannii | reverse complement strand
CATGGACCAATCGGGTGTTAAGCCACGGATCAATGGCCATTAAGATCAAGGAGAGTATGAACCGTCGGATCACTCTATGTCGGGAACATATCGTGACGGTCGGATTGCCTAACTACAAATGCATACTAATGCATACTAAAAAAACACACTTTTACCTAACGACATATTAGACCAAGTAGATCTTACCTAATTCATTTGCAAGGTTATGCTGCTGCTATTCTCTTGGGGAATCCTCTTTTCTCATCAAGAGCATACTAGCAACATTCCATTTGGGCAATCCACATCACCTTTTGAGTGGGTTAGCTTGAGATTCTTTCACCATTTCTTTCAAGTTTCAAAGTTGTAAGAAGAGCTCAATTGTGGGGGTCCAAGAGCCCTCCCTTGGAGGAAGAAGGGACCCAAAGTCCTCTTTCTTCTCAGTGTTTTCTTTTCACTAATACAATCATTTCCATTGGTGACATGAATCTTGTTTGTTTCCTTTTCTTATGTCCTTATGCTCAATAGTTTAGTTGTTTGTTCCTTTCTTAGTTTAATTCTTAGTTTAGTCTTTTATGTTTATTTTCTAACCCTTTCCTTCACTATTGTCTTGCTTAGCTAACCTAACTAAGCTTGTAAGCACCTCTATTTTGCTCCTTCAGGTGACAAAAGAGGTGCAACATACATTACTATTGCTACCTGAAGTTGTGAAGAAATGTGTCTCAAGAAATTTCTTCTTGAGCTTGGAGTAATGGAGAAGAGTCCTACAATTATCTTTTGTGATAATCAATCTTGCATTAAGTTGGGTAATAATCATGTGTTTCATGACAGGTAAAAAAACATTAAGACCAGATACCATTTCATTAGAGACCTCATTAAGAAGGAGATATAAATCGATTATTGTTCTACCAAAGCCAATATTGCTTACATTATCACTAAATCCCTGCCTAAGCCAAAATTCAAAGATTTCAGATCTAGACTTGGTTTGCATGTACCTAGCACTATCCTCAATAAGGGAGTGCTAGAATGATGAGTATAGTGCTCAATTCTATGTGTTATTTGCTTGATTTATCTTGTTGTTAATTTATGAGATTGATGTCTATCTATGTAGGTAGTGTTGACTATTCTTATGGAGGTTGTTAGATCTAAGAGATCTTCTCCACTATTTGGTGTATGGTTGCGATTGAAACAAATTTGAATATGATGTTCAGTTATATTTAAGAAAACAAAATTATGTATAAATGATGCTTTAGATGAAGAAAATAACATGTGAGAGTTTTTGTGTTGATGTGAGAGTTTTTGTGTTGAATTTATGTGTTAAAGTGATATTTATTGTGTCTCTTCTTCAATTTTCTTTTTAATTATTCAAGTGTTCTTTTTTTTGCTATTTTGAGAGTCCATTAAGAACAAAGGATTGGGGAAGATATCAACTCAGGGAAATGTAATTTCTCGAGAATCACTATTCCCAATTCAAGTTATGTCTCTACAAAGTTTGAGTTAATTTTTTAATAGAGAAAATTTTAAGAATGACTAAAACCATAAGTAGTTGTTTCATTATGAATGTGGCCATGGTGAAATCACTTAATTCCAACATTTATTTCATTGAATTAATTATGGATTTGGTCATGGTGAATAATTATTGATATTCCATGTAGAAAAGGAATTTGTAGTATTCCATATATAAAAGAGTATGAAGAACATAAATATTTTAGCATAGAAATGGCAGAGAAACAATGATATAACCAGAAAAATACCAGAATAACACCAGAAAGAGCACCGTGATTAATGATAGCAATGTTCACTTGCCTCTTTGAGGGGGAAACCTCCAGTAGAGTAGAGTGTTGATTAAGGTTGGTTGTCATTGATGTCAACCCTTGAACAAAGACCCGTAGCACAAAGGTTTGGGTAATAGACCCAATAGTGTTTGATGTAAATATGACTCATTATTGTTTTTTCATGGTTGATAAGAAGTAAATATGGATGAACTCCAAAGTGGTCCCCTTATGGTGAAAGCCCTCACGGGAAGATTCTTTCTGGAGTAAGAGAACCCATGCTTAATTGTGGATAAATGAGATGAAGGAAAGTGAATTTGTCAGGGAAAATATCCTAGATGGATAGTTCTTGTCATGTCATTTCCGGTGGTATGTGGAATGTCACATAATTCCTCACAGTTAGAGAGTTATGGCCATGAGAAGTTGGAGACCTCGGGTTTGGGTAATGGACCCAAGTTTGTTTGGTGGGTAACGATATGAGTTATGATATATTTTCAGATAATACTATTCTATATGGAGATTACATGTCATTCCATTTTTAGTGGTATGTAGAACGTCACATAACTCTTGACGGTTTGAGAGTTATGGCCTTACAAAGTTGGAGGACCCTCATATATCATCTAGAAGCCCCAAAAGGTCAAAGTAATCAAAGTGGTTTAAGAGATTTTAAAAGGTAAATAATAAAGTAAAGTGATGAGTGTATTATAATTCAAATTGAATACAAAATAAATTATTTCAATAATAATTTTAATGGAGAACTTAGAAGTGGACCCAACCCTAAAATAAGGAAACTGAGGCCAAATGACCTAGAAGATGTTTCTAAGGAAGATACTTGGAGAGTATAAATAAGAGGCAAGGCTCTCTCATTTGAATCACACTTGAGAATATTGAATATCTATAGGTGTATGAGGTTTACAAATGATATCTAAGCCTAAATTCTGAGGAAAGTGAAGAAAAGAAGGCCGAAATGCAAGGAAGGATAAATTATTTTGATGGTGCTTTCTAAGGTATGTTATTTTCAGGTCATCTCACCATTTTCAATATAACTAATTTTCTATAATGATTCATATCCTGAAATTGATATGCAAGTGAGAAAAAATATCCAAGTATCTGTGGTTAAAAATTCAGCTTGTGGGTCGCTTTATTTTGGGAGTTACACTCTGTGGAAAATAGGGTTTGTGGCCAGTCCTGAAACTAGTCAAAATCAAGTGTTTCGGGTAAAAACGTCATAACTTTTTCATAACAGATCCAAATTTAGTGTGACCAAATGTGTTGGTTAGGGTACAGTCTGTAGTATTCTTTGTAACATTTTCATATCATTTCATCAAATATTTTGGGCGGGGAACGCTCTATAAGGTCGCTCTCTAGAATAAGCCAGAATTCAGCAAGGTTTGTCATTTTTGCTATAACTCCTTTTCTGAGAGGTTCCAAGTAGTGCCACTAAGAGGAATTGCATAAAACACACTGAAGAACATTGTGTATCATTTTTAAATCTTTATACATTACATGTTCAAAGTTATGATTACTTCAAGTTATGGTTGTTGACTAATCCAAAACTAGGCATGTAAGACTAAAGAAAAGTTTGATGAAAATGCTAGTCTCTTGTTTTTAAAAGTTAAGGAAGGTTTGAAGGAAAGTGATCATATACACCAGGTCTATTACAGAGCTACAAATCATATTTGGATGATGAAATTGATGAGGGATTTTGGTTGAGGTACATGTTGAGTACATGGTTGAGACAAGTAGTTGACGAGTTGGCGCACATACATGAGGTGTATAGTTGATGATGTTGGTACACATTGATGAGTCATAGTTTATGAGTATTTGACACATGATTGGTACAGGTTGATTACAGGTTGGTGCATGGTTGATGCACTTTTTTATGGTACATGTTGATTACAGGTTGGTGCATGGTTGATGCACTTGTTTATGGTCCAGGTTGATTACAAGTTGGTGCATGGTTGATGCACTTGTTTATGGTACAGGTTGATTACAGGTTGATGCATGGTTGATGCATGGTTCAGATTTATTGGTACAGGTTTACAACGGTATATCTCATAGTGATAGTGTGACAATGGTTCCATCATTCTACTTCTACTTCAGGGTGGTAGGACGGGGCAAGGACAAGTGGTTGTAGCCACCTTCCAGTTGTAGCTAGAGAACATTGGGGGTTGTAGCCTCCTTCTGGTTGTAGCTAGAGAATTGGGGAGTTAGAGCTTCTTTCAGGTTGTAGCCTGAGAAACTAGGGGGTTGGAGCCTCCTTCCAGTTGCAGCTGGAAAACAAAGGAAGTTGGTGCTTCCAATGAATGTAATTCTTCAAGACATATAAGAAAAAGAATTCTGTGTTTTTCTCCTGATTTGGGTTTCCATGTAAAACACTGGTGTACTGTGTATGTGTATGATTGTTCATTTTTTCATTGCTTATTTACTCTGCAGTTATTGGATACTAATGCTTGATTGATATAACACTTGGATTATATGGTTAAAAGGGACTAAATTTCTCTATTATTGATTCACCCCCCCTCTCAATAATCCAACATAGAGCTCTCTTACAGTAATATCCAAGACAAAACTTCTCATACCCTCTACTCTTATCTATACTAAATATGTCTATCCAAAAGAATAATCTAGAGGAAGATCCTTCTAGAAGTGGAAGCTTCTATTAGGTCTTCTTACATTTGACTTATTATTCCTTATTGCTAGGCCTTATTAATATTGGCCTTTATTACATGGAAATATATCATTCTACCTATGTGAGGGGTTAGGGAGGTTAGGTCCCTAACATGTCCTCCCCCTTAAAAATAACCTTGTCCTCAAGGCTTGAGATGAGAAAATTGTTGTGAAATGGTAGTTGGTTCCCAAGTGGCATCTATTGGAGTTGTATATTTCCACTGGACTAATACTTCCTTGATGGTGCATTGACGCAGATGATGCTCACGCTGGTCCAAAAATACTTGTGGTTGTAACAAGATGGAGCCTTCGTCATCCAAATCAATAAGGTTGGTTTGAGTTTGGGACTTAGTTCCAATCACCTTCTTTAATAAGGAGACATGAAAAATAGGATGGAGCTTAGAATGAATAGGAAAAGATAATTGATAGGCCACCGTACGCTCGAGAATGATATAAGGACCATAAAATTTGGGCGCCATTTTCTAACAATGGTCAACCTTGAGGGAATTTTTCTTAAGGTTGCAGTCAAATAAACACTTGGTCCCCTTATACAAATTAATGTTCAGAGAGACCTTGATTTGCCTATTTCTTCATGCGATTCTGGGCTATGTCCAAATTATCTTTGAGGGTATGGAGAATATCCTCTTGAACTTTAAGCGTTTGGTCAACCACCTGGACCTTTGAGACACTTGGTGTTGATATTATGGTAGTTGCGAGAGGTATTAACCTCCACATGTAATCCTGAAAATAATAAAATATTACGGGAAGCGAGAAGAAACCCTAAAGCATTGGACATAACCCTAGAAGACAAGTCAGCTAAAGGAAATATTTAATATTGAGTTTTTAGCCTCTAGAATGAGAATTCAACCCAGAAAGCTAAGGAGGAGCAGTATAAATACAGGACACCAGAGCTCATTTGACAGATACAACTAACAACTGTAGAAATTTAAGAGTGTGCACTGCAAAAATTGAGTAAGTCCGCAAGTCTAGAGAGTAGCTACAACTACAACTACTACAACTTTTATTTCCAGTTTAGGCTTGGAATTTCTCTTGGTGATGGTTTGGAATTTCTTCCTTTTGTGCTATCTATGGAGAGAGCTACGCTAGATTGATTAGCTATTAGGCCAAGGGTTTTCTTCCAGAGTCACTCTCTATCAATATTAAGGTGTTCGGGGATGGCTTCGGCCTATGGTTGGGTGACAATATTGTTATATTGTCTATGGTGAAACGAGCACACCATTTATTTATAATAGGTTATGGGCCCACACTATATTCAGATAGTCTAATCGCTAGAAGATATATTGGGAAGATTTTTCTCAGTTACAGTTGCATTTGTAGTCAAAGATTTTGCTACAACAATGAAACCCTAACCCTCTTATTAAGGAACCTTAAGTGAAGAGATTGACCTAATTTCTAGATAGCCTAGTCCTCCCTAGCCTAGCACACCTCCTGTTACTCTCAACAAGCTAAGACATCAAGTTTGGATTTTTGGTCAAAGTCAAAGGTTGACCATGTCAAAGTAGTCATGATTTACTCTATGAAGTCAGAAAACAAGTTAGAAGGAGATTCTAACTTTAGAGCATGGAAGAGAAAGATTGACCCCATCCTTTCCAATAATAAAGTGTTGTGTATTGTGAAAGGAAAGATCGTGGAACCACAATTTGAAGAAGCAAAAGAGAAGGAACCTCAGAATGTTGCAATTATGGACAAGTTCAAGGAAAATGACATCAATTCTATGAGTATCATAGTGGACTCTGTAAAAGACCACTTGATACCCTACATCTCTCATCTTGACTCATCTAACAAGATGTGTGATGCCCTAACTAAACTCTTCTCAGTCAGAAACATTGGACAAGTAATGAGTCTAAAGAATGATCTCCGTGACATGAAAATGAATGATGATGAAAACATAACATCATACTTTGTAAGAATCTCTCAGTTAAGAGATCAACTACAATCTATTGAAGAAATCATTTCAGAAAAGGAACTGGTAAATATAGTACTCAATGGCCTTCCCAAGACATGGGATGCATTTTCCACAAGCATGAACACAAGAAAGGAGTATCCCACATTTGAAGAAATTTGGACTTGTTGTGCACAAGAAGAATCAAGGATTAATGAAAAAGATAAATCCCAAAATAAATACGAAGATCAAGCCTTCATAATAAAGTTCAAGAATTTCAGGAATAAGAAGAATTTTGGCTTAAGGAAGAAACCAAATCAAGAAAAGGATATGTCAAATCTACAATGCTTCAACTGTCAAAAATATGGTCACTACATAAACCATTGTCCTGAGTTAAAGAAAAGGAAGGAAATAGATGAAGCATCAGTTGCCTAAGAAAGGGAACCCTCAAGTAAGGCCAAGCAGGATGAAACATAGTTCTTCTTCTAAGTCAAGGTAACAATTTTCTTCATATTTCTTGTACATACCATGTTTACATAGTTTCTGTACATATCTTGCATATTTATTTCTTATAAGATAATATGTTCAAGTGAAACATTGCCTATGGAAGAATAACAAGATAAGGATTTCTATCATGATGACTACAAGTCAAGAAATACACATGAGAAGATGAAGTACATTGGAAATCCTTGGTAACAATTCATGTGGAAGCTATTATATAAGTAACAACTGTCAGATAAGCCAAAATCATAATCAAACTTGAAGAGACCTAGAAGAAGTCAAAACAAAAAGAAGTCAACAATCAAGAGGAAATTAGAAAAATACTTGTGACACTTTGTAGAAGGCAACAAGGATGTAGGCATAAGCATGCAATCTCTTAGATGGAGGGAGATGATTACAACATTCAAAAAGAAGAGCATGCATTATGTTGGATCATGTTGTCATTGATGCCAATGGTTTGATTGATTGATGTCACGTGATTGATTGATGCCAAATGATTGATTGATTGGTGTCAAATGTAATATCTATTGTCCTTGATGAAATTAGATAGATGTCAAGTATATAATGCATATGATGTCATGCATAGATGAATATGGATCAATGAGTTGTCATTGATACATGATGCACAGATGAAGATGGTTCAATGTGGGTTCTTTGATATATTATGCATAGTTAGATTGATCATTATAGTCTTGTCATGGTTGATAAGGTGCACAAATGGATGAACTCAAAAGTGGTCCCCTTATGGTGAAATCCCTCACGGGAAGATGCTTTACGGTTGAGTTATCCTATAAGAATGGTTGGAGGACCTATGCTTGAGTGTGGAATAATAAGATGAAGATCAGTGAATTTGTCAATGAAACTATTCTAGATGGATAGTGCTTGTCATACCGTTTCTAGTGGTATGTGGAATGTCACATAAATCCTCATGGTTTGAGAGTTATGGCCATGAGAAGTTGGAGAACCCAGGTTTGGGTAATGGAACCAAGTTTGTTTGATGGATAATGGTATGATTTTTGATATATTTACAGGTAAGACTATTCTATATGGATAGTACATGTCATGTTGTTTCTGGTGGTATGTGCAACGTCACATAACCCCTCACAGTTTGAGAGTTATGGCCTTACGAAGTTGGAGGACCCTCATATGTTGGCTTGAAGCCCCAAAAGGTCAAATAAGTCAAAGATATTGAAAAGAATAAATTATTATTTAAATGATAAAGTAAAGTGACAAAGTCAAGAAGGATTATTTAAATAATAAAGTGAAGTGACAAAATCAAAGAAGATTATTTAAATGATAAAGTGAGGTGACAAAGTCAAGGAGGAATATTTAAATGATAAAGTAATGGATAAATTTCTAATTATGGAAAGTGGTTCACCCTAAAAATGAGGAAAATAGGTTAAATGACCTATAAATGGGTTAAGTGACGTAGAAATATGTTAAGTGACCTAGAAATGAGTTAAGTGACCCAGAAGATGGAGAGTATAAATAAGATGCAAGGCTCTCTCATTTTAAATAAAACTTGAGAATATTGAAGATCTATAGGTGACTGAGGTAACCAAAGGATATCTAAGCCGAATTTCATATGGAAGGTGAAGAAAAGGGGGCCAAAATTCAAGGGAGGATAAATTCTTTTGATGATGCTTTCTAAGGTATGTTATTTACAGGTCATCTCACCATTTTCGCAATAACTTTTTTTATATAATGATTCATACCATGATATTGATATGATATTGAGGAAACATATCCAAGTATCTATGGTAACAAATTAATTTTGTGGGGCATTGTATTTTTGGATTTAGACTCCGTGGAAAGTAGGGTTTGTGGCTAGTCCTGAAACTAGTCTAAAACAGGTGTTTCGAGTAAAAACATCATAAATTCTTCATAACATATCCAAATTCAGTGAGCCCAATTTTTTTGGTTAGAGTAAAGTCTTTAATATTCTGTGTAATAGTTTCAGATCAATTCAACAAGTATTTCATGCGGGGCACACTCTACAAGGTCGCTCTCTAGAATAAGCCAAAATTCAACAAGGTATGCCATTTTTGCTATAACTCCTTTTCTGAGAGGTTCCAAGTAGTGAAACCTAGAGTAATTGCACAAAACACACTGAAGAACATTTTGTATCAATTTAAGATCTTTATTCATTACAGGTACAAAGTTATGATTATTTCAAGTTAGGGTTGTTGACTAATCCAAAACTAGTCATGGTTGAGATAAGCAGTTGATGAGTTGTCACATACATGAGGTGTATAGTTGATGATGTTGGTACATATTGATGATTAATTTTTGATGAGTAGTTGAAACATGATTGGTATATACTTGGTACATGGTTGGATGCACTTTTTTATGGTGCAGGTTGATTATAGGTTGTTTGGTACAGGTTGGTGCACGGTTGATGCACTTGTTTATGGTATAGATTGATATATGTTGAGGATTGTTGCCTCATCTTAGTTGGTGATGAGGGTGTAAGTTGAGTCTTTCATTATAGATCTGGTTCTCTTGTAGAGTTGTACTCTATTTAGTTGTTGATGGAAAACCCCAAGGCTTGTAGTCCTTAATAAAAAGAAAATTGTACATACATCTTGTGTTATTTGTGTTCCTTGTGGTGATGACTTGTTGATGATATATTGCTGATATATGTTGTTGATATGTGTTCACATATAACTGGTTATAAATGACAATAATGAGTAATGATTTAATGGTGATTTTTAACTAAGGAGTTTTGTGTAAGAGGGAAGTTTTGGGGAAAAGAGCCCTACATTGTTCACCCCCCGCTCTTAGTGTAGTCGGTGTGTCCAACAATTGGTATCAGAGAGGGCTTTCACTATAAGCCTTAACAAGCTTAGAGGAGATCCATGGACACACAAATGGATTATGAAGTTCCAATCCTTGATGAGGAAAACTATTCTACTTGGAGAATAGAGATGAGATTACATTTGAAAGAAATCGAGGTAGGTATTTGGAAGGCAACCATTGGTGGATTAGTTTACATGAAGAGCAAGTCAAAGTTTGCAGCTCAAAGGGAAGGAAAGAAGAATGATGCATTTTCTCTCAAGACCATTCTTAGTAGAATCTCAAGCCCTATCAAAGAGATCATGGGACAATGCACTTCTGCCAAGGATCTATGGCTAAATCTAGAGAAGACATATCAAAGCAAGAAAGAAGATATTGAAGACCAATCCATCAAGATCATCAAAGGTAAAGAATCTCCAAAAATTCTTGATTGCATTATTTCTAAATGCAAGATTGAAAACATTTCAAATGAAGACAAAGAATCAAGTGATGATAGCACAAAGGAAAATATTGAGGAAATTTCAAATGAAGGTAAAGAATTATCAAAAACCCTTGATTGCAATATTTTAAAAGATGATGATGTTGAATTTTTCTCTACAAGTGAAGAAGAAAATATGGAGATAGCTTATGTAGAGTTTGATAGTAGTTATCCCATGGAAAGAATAGAATAAAATCTATTAGAACTTCAAAATAAGGATGAATATGGTTTATATGAATATAGAAATGACCATTATTATATACACTATAGCTATATTTCAGATAACACTAAAAAGTTTCTTAAGAAGAGTCAAAGGCACATATTGAAGTTAAGGGAAATTCTTAAGGAACATAAGAGAGTAATAAGACTCAATTAGAAGAAAAGGAAGAAGATATTAGAAGACTAAGGAATGAAAAGGATGATAAGAAGGTAGATGATGAGATTAACAAAAGTCTTGAAGCTATTGTCCATATCAAGACCCAAATTGAAGAAGCCAAAAGGATAGAGGAACTATTGAAGAATCAAATAAATGAAAAGGAAGAGTCATGTCATAAGTTAGAAGATGGAGTTATTGATATTAGAAATAAAGTAGAGAAGTCAAATAAATTCTTGAATAGCTCACAAATCTTGAATGAGATCCTGGAAATCCAAAGATCACCAAATGATAAATCAGGTCTTGGATACAAGAAAGAATCTACACATGCTGAATCAAGCACCTTAAAGAAGCATGAAGTAAGTCCATAAAAGGTTGAAGACAATGTTGAAAATCAACCATCTACACAAGGTAAAGACAATTTCAAAAGAACAAAGAAAGGAAGACATCAAGAAGCTATCTTTGGGACACCAAAGAAAAGGTATGAAAGTATTTTTCATGGGCATTGTTATTCATGTAGTGAATATGGTCACAAATATTTTGAATGTAGATCTTATGAAAGGAGATATAATGGAAGATTTTATAACACCATAAGGTGTTGGAGATGTGATCAAGTAGGACACATTGTTGTTCACTGTAACACCATAAGATGATACATTTGTAGTGGATTTGGCCACAAATCCCAGGATTGTTGGAACACAAGAGAAAATTCCATGACGAGGACTTCACATAGCATGGCTAGAAGAAGGAATGAAGTAAGGAAGGGAGACATCTTTGAAAAGATGGATGCTAAGAGCTCAAGTTCTGAGAAGCAGGGACACCTTCAGAAGTGGGTGAAGAAGACTGAGCAGCCCAAACATAATGGAATCCTTAAGGGAATCTCTAGTAATTCATATATTGAAGCATACGCGGGTGACAGTGGTATCAGTCGCATACATACGTAGGCTGACCTTGAATAGGTTGCATACATACGGGAGACATTGTGCAACAGACCACGTATATGTGGTAAAGCCTTGGGAAAAAATAAATGCACTTGGGTTGCATCTTGATGTGATGGTATAAATCTATGTTACAGGGTCTGACATGGTTTGTTGCAGGTATTGACACTGTTTGTTGTAGGTTTTCATGATCCTATATTGATTTAAGCAAAGTGATGGTAAAAATTAATGAAAGGCCATCTTGGATGCATGGAACTAACCCATGAGTGTGGATTGAGGCATTTTATATTAAAGAAAAATGTTGGTTATTGCAGTGAATTTATGGCACCTTGGTTATATGATGATGATGCTATCTAGATATTCCATTGATCTATTGAAGAATACTATAAGTACATTAGTAGAGGCACCTACTAGAAGTTTTGATTGACACATATTTTATAGTGGATTTGGCATACATGTATGAGGATTCATATTGATCCGGGTGGATATTGGTGGCCACCCACCATTTCCAACTGGCTCAAAACAATTTTCTGGAAATTTTGGCAATTTACTATTTTTAGCAGTTTTAACTTCCGGGGTCATTTTGAGGGCCTAATGTAACACCATGTTTCCCCCAGATTGTAAATATAACTGAACTGGCCAAGGACTATGGAAAAACTCATAAGCATGAATATGTGATGTAAATGGACCTGCAGGAAGAGGTCAATGAATGTAAAATGACAGTTTGAATTTATTGCAGAGCTGATGA
>ML806250.1:0-17002 GCA_009831015.1 Picea engelmannii | reverse complement strand
TATATGCTGACAAATATGATCATAGACTTGTGGAATTGTACATGTTTTCCTGTGTAAGAATGTTTGTGCAGTAATTGATGATAAAGAGTAGATATTAGCTCATAGAACTGTGAAATTGTAAAGGGTTGCAGCATGAGAGTGTTCGCATAATGTTTGGCAGGAATAAGTTGTTATATGCTTATCACCGAGAATAACATGCACGACGTACGTTGATAAAATGAAGCCAATCATGCCCAACCATTCTTGGGAAGTTGTCTTTCTTTATCCGCTCCCGGGAATGACCCGATAAGGATCTCTTCACAGAGATTTCCCCCTCGGAAAGGTCCACCTAGAACCCAAAATAAGGATCCGAACGCACAGGCCTTATTAACCTGTACGAGGAGGAACGATCCTATTGAGGTCTCAAGATAGTAGTGTTGTGAGATAAAGTAAGTCGACGAATGAGATCACATCGGAGGATATATAGTATTTCACGACCATTAGATTGACGGAAGTAATGCAGGCGTTACATACCTTGCCCCTTTGCCCTCTATCATCGTGAGCAATGAGAAATTGGGATCATAGACTCCAAGACCCAAAACAACGAATCTAGACCATTAGATCTCGATCCAATTACCCATCAGCCGTCGGATCTGGAACAGCTGCGCAGGGGGTTAAGCGTAGAGGTAGTCATGCGAGGAAATGACCTGGACCGTTGGATCGTAGAACATAGTCCCGATAACCGTCAGACTTCGAGAAGATGCGCCGGAGTAAAACTCTAGGGTGTAGAGGAAGAGTCCTAACCGTTGATCTCGGAAGGACACATGTCAGCGTTGGGAGGTGTCGGGAATTTTTACCATCGGATATTTTGGGAGTATAGGACCATTACACATTGAAATCGCGATACGCGATTTCCCGATCAGATCTGGACCGTCCATTGTGCAGGATGCGTGTCAGAGGATCCTGTAGAGTCGGGGATCGGGAAGTCGGGGTTCTCGAATGCATAGAACTCTTGCCATAAGGAAATCGCGATATGCGATTTCCCGATCAGATCTGGACCGTCCATTGTGCAGGACGTGTGTCAGGAGATCCCGTAAGGTCGGGGATCGGGAAATCGGGGTTTCCGAAACAAAAGACTCATACAAAAGGAAATTGCGATATGCGATTTCCCGAAAGGATCTGAGCCGTCCAACAGCAGGGACACATGGTAGCAGATCCCGGAGAGTCGGAGTTCGTGGTATCGGAATTTCCGGAGTCGTGCAACTTGTGCACAAAGGAATCGCGATACACGATTTTCCGATGAGACCTGAATCGTCCATTTGAGGGACAGGTGTCAGGAATCGGACAAAAGTCGCAGATCGGAAAATCGGAGTTCTCAAGGTCATGAGAACTAGGACATCATAGGTCCTGAAACCCCGAGAATCTATCCGGGCCATCCGTCTACGAGGACAGGTGGCAAAGGATCAGGCGCTGTCGGAGTTTTCGATGGTAAGGAAATTGTGCGACAGGAAATTGCGATCCGCGATTTCCCGATAAGATCTGAGCTGTTAAAATAGCAGAGACACGTGGCAAAGGATCCTAGAAGGTCGGAGTTCGGCAAGTCGGGAATCGGCGTATCGGGGATTTCAAGGGCATGAAACACTTGCATTACGAAACCGTGATATGCGAAATCTCGATACCATCATAAGCCGTTGATTTAAGGGACACGTGTCGAGCAACAGGAGAGAATCGAGGATCGGGATATCGCGAGTCCCGGGTATATGTGTTTTGTGTCACCGCATATGCCGAAACCCCGATGGAAGGTTATACGACTATAGTCATATGGTCAGTGGTCGCATGAACCATGGTATAACTAAGGGGGCTAGTTAGCGTAAAGATGCATCGAGAGTCCAGGGGACTCGTGCGCCATGACATTGAAAAGCGCCAAGCCCCGACAAGATTTAAGACTGTGGTCCTGTGAACGTTGTGGTCGTATTGACCAGGACTTAGCCGGAAGGCCAATACGCTAGGAACACATCAGAGATCGGTGGTTGTACTTGACATCGCGGGTGTCAAAACCCCGATAGAAGGAACCCCGAATCCTGGTATAAAGTCAGGGATTGGCATTTCACTAATACGGGTTTGTGGAGATTTCTCCTGTACGGGAGATCAACCCAAAATTTTTAAAAATTACGATAGTGGGTGTGTTACACCTAAATGAAGGTTTTTCGGGATAGATATTCTCAATGATAGCCAAAGGCATGATTGGGACCCCAAAATTAATCTCCTCGATGATACCTTTCCAACGGGCTATCATACGCCTAAAATGAAGATCGTATGCAAAAGTTACGACCCCGGGAAGTTGATGTACTTACTTACCCCAATAGGGCCCACGTGACTTTTGGTGCTTCATCTCCTAGGGTTAGGTTTTTGGATGTCTAGGGTTTTTTCCATTCCTGTTTATTGTAAAAATTCCTTCAAAGCCTCGTTGTAATCACCTTCTTGCGAATGCGAGTAGCCGTCACATCTCTTCTCAGAGATAAGTTGCTACCATTCTAGCGAGTCTTTCACTCTGTATTTTTACAGTCTCTGTACATTTATTTCATTAATAGAAATCATGTATTACTGTATCTCTATGTTTATGGTTTCATATCTGATACATTTCTTTTATATTATTGGATATCCACGATATCTCTGTGCATTTATTTATTATATCTCCACTCTCATTTCGTGCCGAAAATAATCCGGATCAGTGGTATCAGAGTAGGCTACTCTTGATCATTTATTTTAGTGAATGTCCCCGACGAGGTCTGAGTATAGAAAATTGAGTCTCAATCTTGTCTCTCTTGAAGACAATCACTCTCACACACCCAAGAAACCCTCAATGGCAGAAGAAAATAAAAATGACAGAGAAGACGATTCTATCAATCTAATTCTTGAGCAACCTCTCACGTGACAGAGGGACGAAATGATGGATAATTTTTCCCACATCCTTCAATGCCTGCCGATAAAAATAGGCACATCTTCATCAAAAAACCTCTTTGGAAGAACCTCTCCTTTCAAGGTACATGTTAATTTTTATATTCCCATATTTGAAGGTGATATAGATGTGGATGCCCCAGATAAATGGTTAAATCTGTTAGAAGGTTATTTCTCTGTTCACAATTTTTCCGACAAAGAAAAGATCATCTTCTCATTCCTTAAGGCTCTCCCCCATGTCAAACATTGGGGGGAACTTACTGGGAGAAAATTTCCACAGAGGAGTCTGGAATATATGGGGCCGAGCCCACTTGGGATTTTTTTGTGGATGTGGTAAAGGAACAGTATTACCCTGTTGGCAACTATGAAGACCATTACATGAGATGGACCACATTGTGGCAAGAGAGGGGACAAGAAGTTCCAGAGTTCACCAATACCTTCCATACCTTGCGCACCAAGATGGGTATCAAAGAATCTGAGAAACATTTGGTTCTGAAATACTGTGGGCCTCTACATGGATACATCCAAACTGAAATGGATTTTCTAGACATCTCATCACTTGGTGTTGCTTATCGATATGCTATTAAAATTGGGTAGAAATTTAAGCACCAGAACAAACGAGAGTTTGGGTTTGCAAATCCATAACAACCAAAGTATGACAAATATGGCCCTAACAAACAGTCTCCCGAAAACCAGTTCAAGCCACAGGAAAAGAAGCGTCATGGGAAGACAAAGAAGGACATTGGAAAATGGTGCAATTTCCACAAAAGCCCCTGGAACAACACTGATGAATGTCGCTCAAAAAAATTATTGGTGGCTGAGATCAAAGATAAGGAGCCAAACCCTGATTCAGAATCTAATTCTGAAAATATTGTTCAAAGACAGATCATCGACGCAGACTCCACTGCTATTGTCATGACCACAAAAATTAAACCAGAAGAACCAATAGATCCTGAAGAGGGGGAACACCTTTTTCTTTCATAGATGTGAGTGAATGGGACCATACTGCATTTTATTGTTGATAGCATAAGCCATAATAACCTCATCTTAGCAGAGGTCATCAAATAGTTGGGATTGTCGACAACACCACACCCGCAACCATACAACATCAGGTGGATTCGCCAAGTATGAGATCTACGTGTCAACCAACAATGTCGATTGGAATATGACATCCAACCCTTCAAGGATGAGGTATTATGTGATGTTGCCCCACTGGATGTCTGTGATGTTCTCTTGGGCCAGCCATATATGTGAAAGCGCCATGCTATTTATGAGTCTCGGCCTCGTAGTGTCATTGTCACTTTGGGGGGTCATCTCTACAGAATACCAGAGGTAGTTCCGACTATTGTTCCACCTAAACAGTGCCACAAAGTAGTATCTCATACTGCAAAATTAAGATTCTTCACAATCTGTTCAAAAGGGGAACATAAGGACACTGCAACCACTACAGCCTCACCCCAAGTGCCTTCTATCCAATAGAAGCAGGTCGACAAGGTTGCAGAAAAGCACAGAGATTCCTTCTGCACACCGTCCTCTCATGTAGCTCAACTTTTTGAACAGCCTCAACCTCAATAGGTTCGTGACAATATTCCAAAAACTGAGCAACATGACATCTCCAAAAAGGAAAACAACTCACCAAGATGGAGATTCAAAAAACACTTTTTCCTCTCCCCAGAGAACTCAACGCAATGGATACCATTTCTTCCTAAGGAGGGAGGATTGATCCAGGTGGATATCGGTGGCCACCCACCTTTTCCAACTAGCTCAAAATAGTTTTCTGGCAATTTTGGCAATTTACTATTTTTAACAGTTTTAACTTCCAGGGCCATTTTGAGGGCCTAAATGAAGGTTTTTATGGATATAGGTTCTCAATGATATAAAAATGCATTAATGAGCCCCCAAAATGAATCTCCTCGATGATACCTTTCCAATGGGCTATCATACGTCTAAAATGGAGATCATATGCAAAAGTTACAACCCTAGGAAGTTGATGTACTAACTTATCCAAACGGGGCCCACGTGACTTTTGGCGCTTCATCTCCTAGGGTTAGGTTTTTGGCATTCCTGTTTATTGTAAAAAGGCCTTTAGAGCCTCATTGTAATCACCTTCTTGCGAATACGAGTAGCCGTCACATCTCTTCTCAGAGATAAGTTGCCACCATTCTAGCGAGTCTCACTCTGTATTTTTACAATCTCTTTACATTTATTTCATTAATAGAAATCATGTATTACTGTATCTCTATGTTTATGGTTGCATCTATGATACATTTCTGTTATATTATTGGATATCCATGATATCTCTGTGCATTTCTTTATTATATCTCCGCTCTCTTTTCGTGCCGAAAATAATCCAAATCACATTTTGTTGTGGTATTGGTACATGGTTGGCATACTTGCTTGGTACAAATAGTGATACATGTTGATGTACATGTTTGGTATATGTTTGGATTATGAGTACTTGGCTAAAAGTACATCATTGGTATTACTTGATTAGCATATATTTTGGTACATGTGTCATTTGATGATTGAGGCACTTGGTTCATGGTAGAGACATAACATGAGTGATATGACACTTGTTTGGCATGTTGGTAGATGCACATGGTTGGCATATTGGTGGATGCACATGGTTGGCATATTGGTGGATGCACATGTTGACATGTTGATAGAAGCATATGGTTGATACATTCCATGGATGATATATTTTGACACATTGTATGATGTTGATGTACATGGGTGTTGTGCATGGTGGGAACATTTTGGTACATGATGTACTTGGTTGATATTTTGTTCATGATTCTCTATTTTATTGTTGACATATCTTTTGTTTCATGATGTATGGTATGAAACAAGTTTGATGCATGGATAGGTCCAAGGATCATCATTGAAAGAGAAGTTGATCTATGATCTGGTTGAGCAGTAGCAATTGCATGTTGATCATATTGCAGAGGAGATAGAGGGAGACATGCCCATAGGGGGAGTCATTCTTCTTACCATGATTCTAGGAGGAGATATTTATCAGATGCATACCTAGAAAAGAGCCCTATATTTCAAGAAAGAGCACATAGGAATAATTCCAAGGGGAGCGATGGTCACAAGGGGGGTATGAGCGATGTATCTTCAACATTACATCAGAGTGACATCCCTTGTTCAAAAGGGGAGAGATTATTCATAGGAATATAAAAGGAATTCAGCCATGTGGAGGATCCCCAAGGAGAGTTCAAACAAGGGAAGCAGCCCCAAGAGGAGAATGACCCTTTGCCATTGATGTCAAAGGGGGAGAGATAGTCACATTAATGTGATTGATGGGGTGAGATAATCATATTGATATGATTGATGACTATTGATGTAGAGCATGCCTTGTCTACATGTTGACATCAATGATTGGTGTTGACATCAATGTTGGTATTTCCATCAATGCCAAAGGGGGAGATCGTTGGATCATATTGTCATTGATGCCAATGGTTTGATTGATTGATTTCATTGATTGATGTCAAGTGATTGATTGATGCCAAAGGATTGTTTGATTTATGATTGATGCCAAATGTAATATGTATTGTCCTTGATGATATTAGATAGGTGTCAAGTATATGAGTCATATGATGTCATGCATAGATGAAGATGGATCAATGAGTTGCCACTGATACATGATGCAAAGATGAAGATGGTTCAATGTGGTTTATTTGATATATGATTCATAGTTAGATTGATCATTATATTCTTATCATGGTTGATAAGGTGCACAAATGGATGAACTCCAAAGTGGTCCCCTTATGGTGAAATCCCCCACGGGAAGATGCTTTATGGTTGAGTTATCCTAGAAGAATGGTTGGAGGACCCATGCTTGAGTGTGTAATAATAAGATGAATATCATTGAATTTGTCATTGAAACTATATTATATGTATAGTTCTTTTCATAAACTATCTAGTGGTATGTGTAATGTCACATAACTCTTCATGGTTTGAGAGTTATGGCAATGAGAAGTTGGAGAACCCAGGTTTGGGTAATGGAACCAAGCTTGTTTGATGGATATTGGTATGGGTTTTGATATATTTTCAGGTAAGACTATTCTATACGGATAGTACATGTCATGCCATTTCTGGTGGTATGTGGAACATAACATAAACCCTCACGGTTTGAGAGTTATGGCCTTATGAAGTTGGAGGACCCTCATATGTTGGATTGAAGCCCCAAAAGGTCAAAGAAGTCAAATATATTGAAAAGAAGAAATTATTATTTAAATGATAAAGTAAAGTAACAAAGTCGAGAAGGATTATTTAAATAATAAAGTGAAGTGACAAAATCAAAGAAGATTATTTAAGTGATAAGGTGAGGTGACAAAGTCAACGAGGAATATTTAAATGATAAAGTAATGGAGAAATTTCTAATTATGGAAAGTGGTTAACCCTAAAAATGAGGAAAATAGGTTAAGTGACCTATAAATGAGTTAAGTGATCTAGAAATAGGTTAAGCGACCTAGAAATCGGTTAAGTGACCTAGAAATGGGTTAAGTGACCTAGAAGATGGAGAGTATAAATAAGAGGCAAGGCTCTCTAATTTTAAATCACACTTGAGAATATTGAATATCTATAGGTGAATGAGGTAACCAAAGGATATCTAAGCTGAATTTCATAGGGAAGGTGAAGAAAAGAGGGCCAGAATTCAAGGGAGGATAAATTCTTTTGATGATGCTTTCTAAGTTATGTTATTTACAGGTCATCTCACCATTTTCGCAATAAATTTTTTTATATAATGATTCAGACCCTGATATTGATATGAAATTGAGGAAACATATCCAAGTATATGTGGTAAAAAATTCAGCTCGTGGGTCGTTGTATTTTTGGAGTTACACTCCGGGGAAAATAGGGTTTGTGGCTAGTCCTGAAACTAGTCTAAAACAGGTGTTTCGGGTAAAAACGTCATAAATTCTTCATAACAAATCCAAATTCAGTGGTACCAATTGTTTTGATTAGAGTATATTCTGTAGTATTCCATGTAATATGTTCTTATTGATTCAACAAATATTCTGTGCGGGGCACGCTCTGCACGGTCTCTCTCTAGAATAAGCCAGAATTTAGCAAGGTATGCCATTTTTGATATAACTCATTTTCTGAGAGGTTACAAGTAGTGAAACCTGTAGGAATTGTACAAACAACATTGAATAATAATTTGTATCATTTTCATATCTTTATTCATTACAGGTACAAAGTTATGATTATTTCAAGTTAGGGTTGTTGACTAATCCAAAACTAGTCATGGTTGAGACAAGCAGTTGATGAGTTGGCACATACATGAGGTGTATAGTTGATGATGTTGGTCCATATTGATGATTCATTGTTGATGAGTAGTTGACACATGATTGGTATATACTTGTTACATGTTTGGATGCACTTGTTTATGGTACATCTTGATTACAGGTTGTTTGGTACAGGTTGGTGCATGGTTGATGCACTTGTTTATGGTACATATTGATATCTATTGAGGATTTTTGCCTCATCTGAGTTGGTGCTGAGGGTGTAAGCTAAGTCTTTCATTATAGAGCTGGCTCTCTTGTATTGTTGTAATCTATTCATTTTTTGCTGAAAAACCCCAAGGATTGTAATTCGTAATAAAAAGAAAATTGTACATACATCTTGTGTTCTTTGTGTTCCTTGTGGTGATGACTTGTTGATGATATATTGATGATATATGTTGTTGATATGTGTTCACATATAACTAGTTATAAATGAAAACAATGAGTAATGAGTTAATGGTGATTGTTAACTAAGGACTTTTGTGTAAGAGGGAAGTTTTGGGTAAAGAGCCTTACACTGTTCACCCCCCCTCTCAGTGTATTTGGTGTGTCCAACACATTCATGCATGAAGCAAGGAATAGGAAGGAGCTAATCCTAAATGATATGATGCATTGAGGACTATGAAGTATCTTTCCATGTTTCAATTGAAAGTAGCAGCCATGATAATCAACACGTGTTCAGTTTGACTCTAGAAGAAGTCTTCTTTGAAAAGAAGCCTTAAAGTATCCTTGGTTGTCCATATAAATCCATGATCTTATGATGAAAGGAAGAAGTTTGAATCTTCAGGGCATATAGAAGACCCCATGGACCCAAGATCTAAAGAGAGACATAAGGAGGAATGTGAAGATTCCAAGAAAGAAATAAAAACAACAACCAACTATTATACTGAGAATCACAAGACTACTATCTTGGTTTGAACCCACTAAGAAACAATCGAGCAGAAGAAATGGAAGTTATGATAAAGAAAAATGTATAGAAAATATGAAAAGGGATTATGAATGAAATCATTACAAGATTCAGAGGTTCTTCTAGAAGGAGGGAGAAGACTATGACAACAACTTGTTTCACATATACCTCTTGTAGTATCCATGGATTAGAATTTACATGTAAAAGACTGTTCTTCCCAATGAAACACGTGAGAAAAAAGCTTATACCATAAAAAAACCCATGTATGCAGAGTATCTCATATATAATAGCAGCTTGGTGAAAAATTTCTATGACAGAGATAGTATATCAGAGTAATTACTCAGAAGTATGGGATGATGGATTGCTAATCCATGGAAAACTCTCATGATGATAGAAGAAGTACTACTTGGACATGTTTCAGTTTGAGCCTTGCCACGATGTCATGAGCTAGCAGGAAACAAAAGTGTTTAATTAAACCATGATATGTTGTAATGATCAAGAGCTATATGAAGCATTAAGAGAAAATGTGTTCCATGACAGAGTGAAGTACATTGATATCAAGCATTACATTCTCCATGATGAAGTCTAGAAACGAGAAGTGGATATCCAATATATCTCTACAGATGAGCAGATAGAAGATATTTTGGTAAACCCTCTATATAAGATGAAAAATTTGTGTACTTAAGAAACAAGATGGGGCGCATGGAGATGACTTCCTTATTGAAAAAGGAAGAGATTACTCCTAGGTTTGGGGGGAGCACTGATGTGTTATTTATTTATGGAAGATCATTTTTCGGTTCGAAAAATGGTCTAGGATGAGCAGTTCCTTTCCATTTCGGAAAGTGGTTTGATATTTCTAACAGAAAGGCATTTTCTAGTTTGGAAAATGGTCCAGACCAGACAATCATTTTCATAATGAAAATGGTTCAATAGATTGTTGATGTAACATAGACAATGATTCCCCTTGTGGCCAGTGTGGGGGAATGGTCTAGAATAATATTTCTTCTTGGAAGTCACTCTGAGTAGTGGTCAAGTAGAATGGTCTTCCTCATTGGGCAATCATTCTTTCGAAGTTCACAATTGTGAGAAATTTCGAAGAATGGTCTATTTTGGAGTTTGGTGCAGGAAAATCATTTCCATTAGGAAATGGTCTAGAAAGTCATTCCCTAGGGAAAAATCATTATATCTAGGTTTCACTATTATTAGTGCCATAGGAATGACCCAGTTAGGTGAATGGTCCAAGTTCAACAATTAGGGATAGGCATTCCCTAGGGTAGAATCATTCTCTCTAGGTTGCACTATGACTAGTACCGAAGGAATGGCCCAGTTAGGTGAATGGTCCAGGCTTAGAAATCGAGGACAATTATTCTTCTATGCTTGAGAAGAATAGTCCATATAGGCCATGGGTGATGTTTTACATTCTGAGGGCATATGATCTTCCAGATATCGTAGATGTGAGTGGAAGAATGGTCCAGATGACTCAGTTTATATCATGATATTTTTTTATGCAGGTTGATATCAGATGATATGATTGCTATGGAGACTGTATGTCTCTGGACAATAGATGTATGCTACTGTGGTGGATGTATTCCACTGGTTGTGACTATGTGTCACCGATTAAGTAGCCGTGTGCTATTTGGTGTGGTTTTGTACCACTGGATAGTAGTTGTGTACTACTATGGACATACATAGTTGTGTTCTATTGAATGACATTGTTTTGATTGCCATGAAGACTATCAATAGTGTTGGAAATGATTAGCAGCTAGATGGATAGTCAGTGTGTTGGTGGACAAACATTCTCCAAGCAGAAAATGGTCCAAGAAATTTATTATTCTAGGACGTATGTCTCGATTAGAAGAATAGTCCTTGTATCCCATAGTGTAGCTTCCATCATCTGTTGGAATAGTCATTCTTCTAAGACATATGCCTGGATTAGAAGAATGGATCTTGTATCACTTTGTAGAGTGAGTGACTTATTCAACATCATGCATGATTACTCAAATAGTTTATGGCTTAGAGAGATGATGCAGTTGATGCTATCAAATGATACTGATAGAGATGATGGTGCTCGTGATCTAATCATGAGATAACTTGTATGGATATGATGATGCTACCGGTTGAATGGTATGTTTGTTCTCAATACCATTTCTTTCAATACCTCCCTATCTAGAAGGGAGTGTTGATATTATGGTAGCTACGGGAGGTATTAACCTCCATGTGTAACCCTGGCAAGAATAGAATATTCTAGGAAGTAAGAAGAAACCCTACAACATTGGACATAACCCTAGAACACAAGTTAGCTAAAGGAAATATTTAATATCGAATTTTTAGCCTCCAGAATGAGAAGTTGGCCCATAAATCTAAGGAGGATCA
Organism: Picea engelmannii; assembly: GCA_009831015.1. Lineage (NCBI taxonomy): Eukaryota > Viridiplantae > Streptophyta > Pinopsida > Pinales > Pinaceae > Picea > Picea engelmannii. Next base: position 5,494 of record ML806250.1, on the reverse strand, counting down.
GTATAAATACAAGATGCCAGAGCTCATTTGATAGATAAAACTCGCAACTGCATAAATTTAAGAGTGTGCACTGTAGAAATTGAGTATGTGCGCAATTCTGGAAAGTAGTTGCAACTGCAACCACTACAACTTGTATTTTCGGTTTAGGCTTGGAATTTCTCTTGGTGATGGTTTGGAATTTTTTCCTTGTGTTATAGCTCTAGAGAGAGGTACACTACATTGATTGGATATTAGGCTAGGGTTTGTTTCCAGAATCATTCTCTATCAAGGTTAAGGTGCTCGGGGGTGGATTCAACCTATGGTTGGGTGACAATATTGTTATATTGTCTATGGTGAAATGAGCACACCTATTATTTCTAACACCTGGAAGGTATTAGACAATTGAAGGTGGATTTTTTCCATATACTACTTCAAAAGGAGTCATGCGGGTATTCGTATGGTAAGAAGTGTTGTACCACCATTCAACTAGTGGTAACAATTGAGCCCACTGAGTTTTCCTTTATGATGCAAAACACCTCAAATATGTTTCCAAACACTTGTTGACAACTTCAGTTTGACCATCAGTCTAAGGATGAAAAGTTGTGATGAGATGCAATTGGGTGCCTTGTAGCTTGAACAATTCTTGCCAAAAATTGTTGGTGAAAGTGGGGTCTCGATTACAAACAATAGAATGAGGCCTGCCATGAATCTTGATGACTCGATCCATGAAACGTTGAGCCACAATGGAGGCTGTAAATGGGTGTTGAAGATCACATAAATGAGCATACTTGGAAAGACAATCAACTACCACCATGATGATTGATTTATTGCTCGATTTAGCTAAGCCCACAATAAAAGCCATAGAGATATCCCTTTAAATAGCAGGTGGAATCAGAAGTGTTTGTAGTGTGCCAAGAGATTTGATTGTTTCTCCCTTATTGTGTTGACAAACATCAGATTTTGCCACAAAGTTGTGAACGTCCTGTTTCATACCATCCTAGAAAAAATAACGTTTGACCCGGTCATAGGTTTTGGTAAACCCTAAGTTCCCAACTGTGGGTGTAGCATGAAGCTCTGAAAGTACCATGGATTTAAGTTGTGATTGTTTACTTAAATACAAATGACCTTTGTAGAGAAGCTCATCATTGTGCCAAGAGTAACTTGGGGAAACTAAAGAATTGGCTTGCAATTGTTGGATTAGATGCAAAATTTTGGGATCGTGTAGCCATTCATGGCGAATAGCTTGGAGCCAATATGATACAATGAAGGAGAGGGAAAAAATGGACCCTTCATCTTCATATTTTCTTGAAAGTGCATCAACAATCGCATTGTCTTTTTATTTCTTGTAAATGATCTCATAATCATATTCAAAGAGATTAGTCACCCATTTTTGTTGCTTTGGGGAGGAAGGGTGTAGTTCCAGAAAATACTTGAGGCTTTGATGATCTGTCTTAATTTGGAAGTGTTGCCCCAATGGATAATGGTGCCAAAGATTCATTGCATGAAAAATAACCAACATTTCCTTTTCAAAGTTTGATTTTCCTAAATGAATCTATGACACTTGTTTGCTGATAAAGGAAAAAGGATGACCATCTTGCATAAGGACTGCTCCAATTCCTCTCCCAAAAGAATTACATTCCATGAGAAAGGTCTTTGTGAAATCAGGAATGGTTAGGACTCAAGTGGTGCACATGTCCACCTTCAAGGTTTGAAAGGCCTTATCAGCTACGAGAGTCCAAGTGAAAGAATTATTTTTAAGGAGACCAGTGAGAGGTACCACAATCTTTCCATAATTCCTAACAAACTTGCGATAATATCCTGTTAAACCCAGAAATACACACAATATTTTGAGTGTCTTTGGGCGAGGCCAATCCTGCATATCTTCAATCTTTTTAGGATCCACCCTAACACCTGCCTTGCCAACAATATGACCCAAGTACTCGACTTCTGAACCTTTAAAAGCACATTTAGATTGTTTGAGGAAAAGTTGGTGCTGAGAGAGTAGATGTAGAAATAGATCCACATGAGAAAGATGGGTTGACCAAGTTTTACTATAGATGAGGATATCATCAAAGAAAACTAAGAAAAAATGATAGAGAAAATGGTGGAAGACATGATTCATGAGGCTTTGGAAAGTGGAGGGAGAATTACACAAGCCAAAGGTCATGGAAAAAAACTCATAGTGGCCCTCATGAGTTCGAAATGTGGTCTTAGGAATTTCAAATTCATTCATACATATCTGGTGGTAGCCAAAACGAATGTTAAGTTTAGTAAAGAATTGGGCACCACTCAATTCATCCAAGAGGTCATCAATGATGGGAATAGGAAAAAATTCTTTAATGGTGAGTTTTTTTAGGGTGTGAAACTCAGGAAACATGTACCAATAATATTCTTTCTTAAGGACCATGACCACAGGAGAAGAGTAAGAGCTCATACTAGGAAGGATAACACCTGCGGTGAGCAATTCTTGAAAAAATTTCTCAATTTTATTTTTCTGGGAAAAGGGATGACGATAGGGATGGATATTGGGAGGAAGGATGTCAAAGACAAGGGGAATGGAATGATCATGAACACCACGGGAAGGAGGAAGTCCCCAGGGGTGGAAAAAACAACTTGATTTTTGGAGAGGATGGATTGGAGGTCTTGCGGCACAGAGGTTGTCACAGTGTCTTGAATGGCATGGAGTTGTGAAATAATGCTAGAATGACCTTTTTTTAGGAGATTTTCCATGCGATGGGAACTGATGATCTCTGGGGAACCGACAATGATGCCTTGGAACTGATATTTTTGACCCTCCTGGTGGAATTCCATGGTTAATTCCTTAAAATCCATGAGAATAGGACCTAAAGTCCTTAGCCATTCTGCACCCAACACAATGTCACAACCTCCCATGTCAATAGAAAACATATGAGATTTCATGTGGTACTAACCAATTTGGAGACACACATTTTCACAACACTCCCCACTAGTCATGGACCCGCCATTGGCAATCATGATTTGAAAATTATTGACGTTAGTTTCTTGGGAAATGTGGCAATGAATAAAATTATGGGTGTTTCCACTATCAACAAGAATGATGAACTTCTGATGCTTAATGCAACCAATTATATTGATGGTTTGGGGAGTAGAAAACCCAATGAAAGCATTCAGGGAAATGACCGGTTCGACTTCGGGAGGGTCGGAGGGTGGGGTCATGTCAGTAGGTTCAGGTGACTCGTCCACAAGGGGGGCCTCAACATCGTCTTCTGAAACATCCTTCGAGATGGCCATAAAAATATTTTGTTCCTTACACTTGTGCCCAGGAAAATATTTGTCATAACAATTATAACAAAGGCCTTTGAGTTGGTGTTCAACCATTTCTACCCTGGTCAATTTATGGATCTTTAGTGGAGTAGAAGGAGGAGTGGGAGTGACTGTTTTAGTGCGAGGAATGAAGGAGGGTTTTCGGGTTTGATAAGAGACAACCTGTTGTGCTTCCTTAGCTCTTTTAGTAGCGTCCACCCAACTCTAAGGTCGAGCCATGAGGACATGGGCATGAATCTCATCCTTGAGGCCACTGATAAAACATTCTCAGAAAAAAAACATCAGAAATGCCCTTTGTACGTAAATCCAATCCCTCAAAAGCGGTTATAAAGTCTTCCACTATGCCAGATTGTTTGAACTTTTTCAAATGGCCTAAATGGTTGGTGTGAATGTCAAAGCGTTCATAAAGCTCTGCCACAAATTGTGTCCAAGCCACATACCCTTGGTGGGATTTTTTTCTCCATTTCCACCATTGCTAGCGTTCCTGATCTAGATGGAGAACACCATACTCAAGTTTTTCCAACTCATCGGTAATGCCATACAAAGAGAAATAATGTTCCATTTGAGTTACCCGGCTAGTGGGATCCGAGCCATCAAATTTGGTCACATCCACACACAGAAGGTGTAGGTCATGTTGAAAGTGATGGGGATGAAAATTCTAGGAATTAGAGGAAGTTTCGCCTTCAGATTGCAAAGGTGGGTCAGAGGAGGGAAGATCTGCAGGGATATGCAACTTGGCGCAGATCATCATAGTGAAGGATGTGAGATGGTATTGAAGGATTCAAGCTGGGTAACAAGGTCCTATTTCATGGTTTCCATTTTGGCGTCGATGGAGGAATGCATGCTTTTATTAATGGTGGAAAAATTGGCACCGAGTTGCCTCACTTCTTGTTGGGTCTCTGTGAAATTAGAATACAAGGAATTGAAGCAAGCTTCCAAGTCTTGGCTATGGGTGTGAGCCATGATGAAGAGGGAAAACAAAAAAGGATGGGCGGGACCACACAAAAAATGGGTTATGGGTGAAGTGTATCATGACGATTAGGGTGACGAGGGGAATCTAATGGGGTAAGTCCCAAATAAGGGTGTTGGAAAGGGGTTGGGTCCACGAGATTTTTTTTTTGTTGTTGAAAAATGATAAGTATGACTGCGATAAGGGCGAAGAGAGGAATCCAATGGGATATGGCTCAAATAATGGTGCCAATAGGATCTAAACTTTTTTTTTTTACTCCTGCATAGTTATACTTCGATATGAAGAATATTGTAGTGTTGAAAAGCCCAAATTCTTAACAAGAAGAAATGTGTAGTAATTTTCCAACCCGAATGTAGGAGGCACAGTTGCGCGACAATAGATCATGTATGTTCTATTTTTGTTTCCGTCCCAAGGGTTAAGGTATTCAAGGGTTCTACAGACAATGGTTTTCCCTGTGCTATAGCTCTCTGATATACGTTCAGGGTCCAACAATAATACTTGATCCAATATCTCAGGGCACCAACTAAGGAGGCTAGACCATACCCTTAGCCGTACTACCCGACTACCCAGGTACTAGAGAGTATCTTCTCGAGTGTTGTTCTCGATGGCACTATAACAGTTAGACGATCAATCGGTTTATCTATGGAGGAATTCGGGGGATATAGGCCGATCTGTATACAGGTGTTGTCTGATGCACTACCACTCGAAGGGGTACCAACATGGGTTACAAAGGTGGCCAACAAATGTGCGCTTGAGTACCACTTGTATTTCCTACATGTATGACTCCCCGATCACAGGTTTATGCACGTAACGACAGATCTATGTAGCGTTAAGACGTCGGAATATGTCTCTACCCTAAAAAAAAATTAACCCACAATTTGTTTCCAAGGAAAGTGCTATGATACCACTTGTAGTATTCCAGATATAAAAGAGTATGCAGAACATAAATATTTTAGCATAGAAATGGCAAAGCAACAATGATATAACCAGAGCAATACCAGAATAATACCCAAATAACACTAGAAAGAGCACCTTGATTAATGATAGCAATGTTCACTTGCCTCTTCAAGGGGGAAACCTCCAGCAGAGCAGAGCTCTCTTACAGTAATATTCAAGACAAAACTTATCATACCCTCTACTCATATTTATACTAAATATGTCTATCCAAAAGAACAATCAAGAGGAAGATCCTTCTAGAAGTGGAAGCTTCTATTAGGTCTTCTTACATTTGACTTATTCTTC